>CM023484.1:30305235-30558946 GCA_013339685.2 Hyalomma asiaticum
CAGCGAGCGAGAGAGCGGTAAGAGAAACGAAATCGATGGAAGCGAAGCCACGCTGCAGAAGTCCAAGAAGGCAGCCGGATGGCGCTGCGAGGCGGCCGGCATATACGCCGTGGCGGGGCGAGTGACCGATCGGTTCGTCCGGCTGTTTTTCCGTTGGGCGCGAGCGCGCGCGCACGCGGGGGCCACTTTCCCCGAGGAATCAGAGCACGGCGAGAAAGCCGGATTCCTCTGGTGCGAAACTGGGTCCGCGGAAGGACCACGCCTCGTCCTTGTTGGCGCGAGGACGCTGGAGACAAAGCGCGCCGCCGCCGCCGACGCCGCCGGACACTCAGCGCACTGCTGGCCGCCGCTGCTGGCCACCAGCGCCGTCTCCAGCGCACCCAGCAAGGGCGTCCGCCGCCGCCGTCGTCAATTAATCGGCGCACTTCACTTCCTCTTCCTCGAAGAAAGAAAGAAAAAAAAAAATCCCGGGAGGATGCGTAACACCTCCGCTGATCCGGTGCATAGCGGCGGGATAACGGCGATCACACGCGACGGCCCTTGACAGCCGCGCAGCGTGACGTCTTGCTTTTCGCTTCCCATCGATATACACAGTGTGTACAGTTGGGGAAAGTATATACGCTTTAAAGAGGAAAGTGAAATGGGCAGCGGCGCATGTAAGCAGTGAAGGCAGGCGGTACGCGATTTGAATGCAGGCTGAAGCGAAGGTCAGAGGAAAATGCGTGAGTCGAGAGTTACGCAATAAAGATAGCGTTGACTTTAGTTGGCACGCTGAAAACAATAGTTACGCAGCATCGACAATTAAAGGGGGAAGAAAATGTTCCACCTACACCACTTACAGGGAACCGCTTTATAGCGACTGGGCTACGACGGCGAATATCAATGCTTCCAGGTGTTGGTACTCTATACACATGAAGTCGATTTGCAGGTACAACTGATTTTATGTATACGATGAAGTAGATTCATTAATATGATGCGTTAGCAACATACATAAGCACTGCACCTCTGAGCGGATTTGTAGAAAGATTCCTGCAGTTCACAACTAATTTTTCGACTGATCTGTAGGGGTTGCACGTTTGAAGCGTAGAATGGATAACCATCGCTTACTTAGATGACGCACGAGAGGCGCATCGATTATCGTCCCAGGCCTGCCCAGTGGACGCAGCTCAATAACAGCGTAAGCTAAACTTTACTGCGTGCTCTTTTAGCCTGCTTTTTCGCTCTTCTTCCGTTCCTGCTGTGTTCCCCCTGTTCTTCCTCTTCCACTGTCTTCTTTTTCTGCTTCAACGTCTTCTCTTTCTTCTTCTTCTTCTTTCTCTTTTCTTCCTCTTCTACTTCTTCGCCGTGTTCTTCCTCTTCTTCCTTATCGTTGTCGTCTTCCTACACTTCCTCATCGTCGTTTTCTTATTTTTCTTCTCTCCTCCTCCTCCTCCTCCTCCTCCTCCTCCTCCTCCTCCTCCTCCTTTGTTCTCGTCTTCATCGACGAAACCACAGCCGACCGCTGACGACGTATAACTTCGTGAAACGTCACTCATGCGATGTCTGAGCCATGTCTGGCGTCACTAAGTGCCCCACCATGTGATGAGAGTCGGGGGTGTCTGTTAGTGGCACATGCTCTTCTTCAGCTGGTTTAAAATACGCACCGGCATGGAGTTTTCCTTTCTTTCTTTCTCTCTCGCTCTCTCTCTTTCTTTCTTTTGGGCGATAACGGTTACGTACACCGGTGGCGGCGGAGACCATCGCCACCAATTTGGGCCATTGGAGCTTCACGCTGTATAGATCGTATATAGGCACAGCCGCGCTAGGAATAAGTCGCAGCGCACAGTAACCCATGCTTTAGTGAAGCAGCGACGCTCGCACAAAGCGCACGGCTTTCCTTTTATTCGGCCGCTCCCGCCTAAGTATACACGGGAAGACGCGCGTTGACTCGTAGGGCCAAGAGCAAAAGCGAACATTCCAGACTCCACAAAGGTACGAACGTGGTGATCTATTGCGAGCGGCGAAAGGAATACTGCACCGACGAGCCGTGTTTCTAGACAGACGTAGGTGTTTCACGGGCGGCGCCAGCGTCGCTCTGCCTATTGTAGAAGTCGCAGCTTTACAGTAGTACCACATTCTGCGAAGAACTGCTCCTCTCCAGAGGGCCTATAGTGACTGCGAGCGTACCATTCACTTACTGGGCGTAATCCAGGAAGACGGTGCCAATTGGTGTTGTACCGGGCTAAAGAAAAAAGAAAAATAAGTGCGGCTTCCTCTAATGCCGTACTTTGGTAACCTGGAAAGCCGTCACTTTCGCTCACATCGTTTCCAGCGTGTGCTCTATTTCTTGCGAGGTGCCAGCTGGCGATAACGATTAATAATTTCCGGGGCTTCACGTCGTAAAACCACGACATGATTATGAGCGACGCCGTAGTTGAGGAACACCTAGGATTCTTGATGTTGTGCACTGACATCGCACAGTACACAGGCCTCGGCATATCGGCTCCATCGTAATACAGCCGCCGCGGCTGGTATTTGATCCCGCAAGCTCCCCATCAGCAGCCGAGTGCCGTAGCCATTAGACAACCGTGGCGGGGATGCCAGCTGTGGAGACAAAATAATAACGAAGAGAAATCGAGAAATTGAAGAGAGGAATGAGTGGGAAGTTAATCACACCTAATCACACCAACGTCTGGGTTGCTATACACTGCAGTCTGACAAGAGAATACAGGGAAACCAAGAGAGAGAGAGAGAGAGATAACACAGAAGAAGCACTAGTAAAGCGCACGACAGATGTGCAATGGTCCCAGGTATTTGCAGACTCGAGGTAGGGCAGTAATGCTTCTTAAATACGAGGCATTCCTAGGCGAACCAAAGACACTTTGACCGTATCCGTCTACCTATATATCCCTCTACATAAAACATGAGTTTATGACGGAGATTAACTGCATATGATGACATGAATGGCATCACATAAATAGCACAGATAACAGCACGTAATCGTGATGTCATGGTGGTCATTTCCATATCATCGCGTACGTAAAATTAAACCTGTGCAGAGCATGCGGCTCGTGTACGACCAAAAACGCATGGCAGGCCTGTGACACAACTCGTGTAAATGGCATGGTGTGTTCCGGTGTTTTCCTTACCCGATCATAATATGGATGACCCGCATGCGCACATAAAATAAAGGACATGGGAAACGCCTCATGGTATTACATAAACCATATCATACCGCTGTGGTCGATCCTTTAACATGGATTTAAAGATATACATGCATGTATGTCATGAATAGCACTTCATGACATATAGCATGCATGTCACCACATATGATGAATAATACGTCATCACACGACTTGCTATGAGAATACGCAGGTATGACAATATGTAGTGATGTCAATGCATCACAGCACATACAACTTTATGGTATACATTTATTACAGCACTTATAAATGACATTGTCACGATGTCATGTAAGGATATGCCCTAACATATATATACATTAAGTGCCGCAGATCACAGGCCATGTCATGACATCCCCGGTGTTACGCAATCGACACTGGAGGACCCTGAATTTTCGCCTTTAAGAGTGGAACGCGACAACGTTACGGTGCTAGTTCGCTTCAAAAATCAAGGCAGGGTGTCGCCATACGGCTGTAACGCGCGTAAGGGTTTCTGCTTGCGAATGCGGCCACTAGAGCTGAAAGCGCTGGAAAGCGCTCCCGATAACTTTTCACGTGCGCAAGAGAAAAAAATGACCATGAACTATGATTTAAGTGCAAGTCCATTTCGCAATAAAAAGAGAGAGAGAGAAAAAAAATAAACGCGCACTTCATTTTGCTCTGTATACTCGACTCGTTCTTTCCCTCGCCCCACTACTACAGGAGTCTCCACATAAACTGCGGTTTATTCAGCAGAAAACACTGAGCCATCGTGGCATTTTCGGAGCGCCCTTGTCTGGCGCCCTGAGTGAGAATCCAATACCAACCTATTACCCAAGCTTCTTCTCAGGTCATTTTATTTGCTTGCAGCTGCTGCCTTGCGAAGTTTAGCGCGAATCCGAGAGTTGTCTAAGCTGCTTTGATTAACTGTGTCAGTTTTTTTTTTTTTTTTGCACTCATGCCCAATGTCACCGGAATTTTTTCGTTCCTGGTCAATGGCACCACCTCCAGACTATTTTTTTTTGCAAAGCGAGATTTCCCTCGCCTGCTACCAGTGCTTACTACTACTACTACTACTACTACTACTACTACTACTACAACAACAACAACTACTACTACTACTACTACTACTACTACTACTACTACTAATAATAATAATAATAATAGTAATAATAATAATAATAATAAGAAGAAGAAGAAGAAGAAGAAGAAGAAGAAGAAGAAGAAGAAGAAGAAGAAGAACATGTGCAATAATAAACGGCATAAACGAGAAAAGCCGCCTTAGTGGCGGCTGCGGGCAATGGCACAGAGCGTGCCGGCTCTCTAAACAAAAAAGTCAATCGAAGACAGTAACTTAGAAGTAAGAACAAACTGAATGACCGCAACATACATAAACGAAGAACGCGTGTAATAGCAGAGCAGCGTAGGAAAAGAACAATGCCACCGCAGATAGCGTCACAGTTACAAAGGAATACAACTGAAAGAAAAAAAGAAATACTCCAAAACGAAAGAGAAAGAACGTGATGAAGACGAGTGAAGTATTGTCTTTCATCCATGCGGTATATACGTATCGTGAACAGGTGCTACGACCACGCCTCCTGACAGGCACGTTGGAGAAGACCTCCGTCTACATGTTATACCGAGTCTTTACAAACACTCGAGCCGATGGGCGCGCGCATATTTACACACCGCGGGAACCCGTCTTCGGGTGGGCTGTGCGGCGTATACCCTCCTCGGCGCAGGAACTCATCGCCGTGCGGGTCGGCATGAGGGATACACATGCGCGACGCGCTTATCGACAAGCGAGTCGTCCGACTGGCCGTCGGCCAAGCGCTTCCGCCTTCACCAATTTTCCTCCTCCCGAGGGCGGTGGCTGCCATGTACATAGCTGGCAGCGGCCAGAACGATGTCATCAATTAGCGCCACCGCCGAGGCTGTTTAAGCCTTATAGGGCTACGGGGGCAGTGTTACGAAATACATTGTAGAAAAGGAACACGAGTGATTCATTATTGCGTTTCCTTATCGCCGCTTTCTCGCTACTTTTTGTCCGTTTTTCCGTATTAGTAAGCAGCCACTTGAAACCTTCGGCGTGATAAGAACTTCATTTTTCTTTTTTAGAAGCCACGTCTCATTGTGCACGGACGTAAAACATGTTGAAAAAATGTGGGTGGAGTTAAGGCGACGTTGTGATTCACGACGTCATACCTTATGCTAGCCACGGCGACGTGGCTCCATATAGTGGCTGACGTGTGGTTAAGGTATCGCGCGAACACCTCTGGTTATAATTGGCGAACCGGCTGAAAAACCGCGCTCGTAAAAGCACGCAATAACGCGAAATACGGGAGAGGCGGAGTGGCGTGTTAATACGCACAGCTGTAAACCCAGAAACTCCGGGTCTTTACCTAGGCGGACCAACATGTACTCTACATCGCGACGAACGCAATGATAGGAAGCAGGCAATGGTAACTGCAGTCATGTAACTACAGAAGAGTTATACGCCACCTTCCCATGTTAACACATTTTAATTAAAAAAAAAGGAATGATAGGCCTTGGGAGAAATCCCAAGTAAATTTACACTTTCACCAACCTCACGGTCAAAGAATTCTTTGGTTCAGAAAATCGGTACTTCGAGTTCTCAGCTCTTCTTTATTCTAGACAAAGAATAGTTCAAAGGTGCCACATAGCATAGACGTTATTTATTTATTTATTTATTTATTTATTTATTTATTTATTTATTTATTTATTTATACAGTGATGCTAGCCTCTAGATGAGGCTCTAGATGAGTGGGTAGAAACTAGCACAAAACGTAGATTACACAAGATACAGCAATCGTGTCACATGAATAAAAAATGACAAAGAAAGAAAAAAGAAAAAAAAGGAAAAGAAAGTAGGAAACGATACCTTTATGTCTATATTTGTGTCCTAGCTGGTTAACACAAGATTTCCACATTATTTTCTGTATACTTGCGAAACACACTTTCACATTAATATTTGTATATTCATGTGAAAGGGGTTAAATGGGAATTGAGAAGTGGGGAAACACGTGTTTCTGATAGGCCATTTTAAATGCGACACGCTTCTTGCCGAAGCAAACTGCACTTTTATCTATCTATCTATCTATCTATCTATCTATCTATCTATCTATCTATCTATCTATCTATCTATCTATCTATCTATCTATCTATCTATCTATCTATCTATCTATCTATCTATCTATCTAATGACATGGCACGACATGAGTGTATGGTGAACATGGTTGACATGTCTTGAGACGAATAACGTGGCATGCCTGTCTACGTGATTACTTATAATGATATCACGCGTGTGGCGCTAACCGCCATGCCCCGGTCCGAGATATGCGCCGCACATGATGTAGTGCAATGTAATATATACAATCTATATCGACCCAAGAACAAGTAAAATAGGCGTTGAAAATTACATGAATATACTACAGTTGGCGAGGGTTAAACCAGAAAAAACGGTGTAGTGAGTATTGGGGCCATGGATCGGAGGCTGGAGGAATAGAGGTGTAAGAAAACGAAGTAAAGCGAGAACAGCCGGCCCCGCAGGAAGGGTGCTGGTGTCTGTGTGGTGTCTATCCAAAATGGCGCAGTCGACAACGCATACATTTGTTATGGTTGATCTTATCCTAGACATCACACATGCAGACAAGCTCAGGCAAACTTGATTTAAAATCCTCAGCCAACCAAGTACATAAGAGTATTGTAGCAGCACTTATGGCGATTACGCTGCTTTTGTGGTGGCAGAACTTGTCTATCAGCAACTGCTGTGTGCTGGCATTCCGCTCTTATAGTAACGTTATGCATGTACGTATACCTCAGTATACCTTAGTATAACTTGCCCGCTGGAATACCTTAATGATCACGGCTCACACAGTCAACGCAGCGTTGACTTCGCTTCTGCGAAAAGAACGTCTGAGTTCGAACATGAATGCCAACGTTATGCGGTACCTCAAGCTACGATTTACGTGTTACGTGGCTTCCAAACCAACGTTACGCACGCAACTATACTCACTTTACACAAAGACGTCGCAAGGCCGGGCTCAAAGCCACACCGTGAAATGTAGTCAGCTCCTCGCTGACTGCTTCAAGCGACATCGATTCCCACCATGCGTGGGATCTGTTGGATACACTTTTTTTTGTGTGTTAATTTCGTGCAGGTAAGGCGCTATGAGTGAGGAAGTTAGCCGAACATAACTCGAAAATAAAAACGACAAGGAATCTAATTACAGATGACACGCTTAAAAGCGAGGCTAAAGAAAAATTGAAATGGAATAGGATTCAAGCGTAGTGAAATTGAGACTGCAATCTGAACTAGCTGTATCACATTCAAAGCAGCAAACAAAAGTCGGCGCTGAGACGAAAATCCAGACGACACGAGCTGTTTGTCGTGCTCTCCTATCTTTGTCTGATAGCGCCCAGTTCCGTTTCTAAAATTCATTCAAGCGCACGGACGAACCCTCAACCCAAAAAATAACAAATTCGTGAAATAAATAAAGTGTATGACGGAAGCCCGTCTGGTCGGGATGAAGCATATTAGAAAAGGAAGATTCGGACACCGACCAAGAATGATTGAGAAAAATAAAAATGTTCCAGGGCTCCCCCAGGGGGGCTTTGTTCACAATCAGATTGTGAACAAGGCTGCCGTGGGAGAGCCGAAAAGTTAATACATTTTTTCAACCATTTTCATCGGTGTCCGAATATTTCTTTCGCACTAGCGAAATAAGTAAACTTAAACATCATAAAAGCGCGGATACACAATCATCATTATGAAGCAAGGTTGATGGCGCAGGCGCGGACCGCACCGTATCGGAGGAGGACCTCCAGGAGACGACCAGCGTGGAGTCCGGGGGCGAGGCGAGGCCTGAGGCCGGATTCCGATGCCCCGTGTGCGGGGCGCGGTTCAGCGACAGAGCGCGGTGAGTGACCTTCGCTGTTGGTCCTCTGGTGGCCCGGGCACGGCATCGAGCAAGCAGAGGGCCCATACCGTGCCACGGAATACGGAATGCTATACTCCGTGCTGGTCCTCCCTGATTCGTCAGTTCTGCCTATAGAGACAGAATTGACCAGTCCCTGAGCAATCGCGATTTTTTTTTATCAGTCCTGCCTTGACAGACATAAGTGACCAATCAGGAATGACCAACACGGAATAGTATTCCGTATTCCGTGGTACGGTATAGGCCCCCAGCTGCTCTCTGCAACTTCAACTGTTGTCCCATTCACGCGCGGAGAGTGTGAACGAGGAAGCCCGTCTCTCGGCATTCATTTCATTCGATGGGGTGGGATTAGAAGACATGAGATATATCGTGTATACTACGACACCGGCCTTTTCGGCACAACTCGATAAGGCAAAAGCATGGCCTTTGAGATACATGGACACGATGGCATGAGTGAAGAACGCCATGGTCTTGGAGGCTGTGCAAGCGTTTGCCCGCTCGAATGTTATATATTTACATTCATGTGCAGTTTGACAGAGCTTAATAATTTCTTCGCGCCTGCACATCATTTTCACGCACTATTTACTACAGTTGACCAATTCGCGAACAATTAGTCTAAAAAAAAGAAAAACAACATTATCGTTCGCGCAAATTCCCGTTTTCCTCGCAAAGCCGGCAGGGTCCATTGCAGCCCTCATTTGAACAGCGGTCACGCTTCGGCAGTCTGCGATCTGCTTGTAGAATCGGACTTTAATGAGATGTTAAGGAATAAACAGAAACGCTTGGTCGCGCGCAGAATTTAAAATTCGTTCACGCGCAGACAAAAAGAAAGCAGTTTGAGAGGAAAGCGTGCGGGTGGCTTCACGCGTTGCGTAATTTTGATCGAACGGTGGGGCGCGAAGGGGCTCGCCCCGCCTATGTGTGAAATTTTCTTGGGTGCTTTAGAGAACGTTGACCTTGAAATATTAAGCGGCTACTGTTTCAACGTACTGGCGCGTTGAAGAAGCCTTCCAGTGGACCTGTATCGGGCGAAAATGCAGGCGCCAAAAATAAGATAAGAAAACCTAACTATGGCTGATCTCTTATCAATCAAGCCGCAAGAGAGTCGCTTTATAGGTCATGCAGAACATGGAAAAAGCGCTATTATGCTTTTCAAGTATGCCACGAAAATTCAGACGCTAAAGACGGTGATTAGATAGATAGATAGATAGATAGATAGATAGATAGATAGATAGATAGATAGATAGATAGATAGATAGATAGATAGATAGATAGATAGATAGATAGATAGATACGTTGTGCATGCCTGTGTGTTTTTTAACGTAGATATGTACAGGAGTCATATGCGGCTTCGCAAACTCTACACATATATAAAAGACATGAACGTCTACCAAACTGCGTAAGTTCCTTCAGTCCATTTACTTTACACGTGGGCGGAACTTAGAAAAATGTACTGGAGTGCGACCTGTGTCTCCAATCCTTTTTATATTTGTTGTGCATTTGTTTACGTATGTGAACATTATGTGACAGTTTACGTTCGTGTTTCTGCTTATGTCTCAAGGAAACCCAAATCTAAAAATTACACAAGCAAGAGAGAAAAAGATAACAGATGCGCCATTGTCTTCCTTTTTTAGGGGCGAAGCTCCTTAAGGCGTAGGCTTGTCTGCCGTAGTTGTCCGTCGTAGCCACTTCGTCTTCATCGAACGCTGGCACGCGCTCTTGTGTCACGAGTGCACGCCGGTTCCTCTTCGTCTACTCCGGCATCACTCAGTTTCGGTTTCGTTTCGTATTACATCACAATGCCCCCAGTTTTAAGTAGTTGTTCACAACTTTTCTGGAAGGTAGAAGATGCGAAACGAATACCACAGTGTTCTAGAGAACTCAGTTGTCTGTCCAGACAGCACGAAGCATGGCTAAATAAATCCGGAACTCGGCACGATTTACGATGAACCTCCGGAGCTTCGCCCACTCATCATCATTCACTCCGTGGATATGCGTGGATTTTTTTTTTATTATACAACTCAGCGCAGCTTCAACGGTTTCAATTACCATAAAACGCGATCTAGCGTGAGAGATCCACCGCCTTTGCGTGAGTCTTCGTCGAATCAGGGCCAATTACGGGCATCCGAAGCTTCTCCGCGATCGCTTGCGTGCATCGGGACAAATTAACGCCTCGTCGACAGCATCTCCTATGGTTGTTTCAGGTGTGCAATAATGAAGCGGGAAATGGATATTCGAAGGAGGAAGGCGCGATGCGAAATGTATGCATTTACTGCGGTATACGGAATATACGTACAAATGCCCTAGAAAGGACGAATTTACGCCTGAAATTAGGCGCGAGCCTTCCTTCTCTCCCACGTTTGCGGAGGAAGAAATGAATGCACTTGACTCGATCATTGTGAACACTCTCTGCGGTAAAGTGACGTCATGAATAGTTTTATGGCCGTGCTCGTACTATACGCTAATCTGTCCCGTGAAAACATCATCGGGGTGCAACGAAGATCCGCTACACGGAGCGCGGAGCTCTTCAACTTTTGCTTTTGACAACATATTGTGAAAACTTTTTCCTTCGGCAAGAACACCGCGTGTTGTAACTTTGCTAGAAGAGCTGCGTATGATTACATGTGCGTGTGATTCGTGCTGCTGACGCTGTAATCAACGTAAATGGTAGGGAGGACTGGGAACACAATTAGAGCATACGTATATGCCCCGAGTATTCCGTTTCGTCCGTGACTTCCATGGTTCACTGCAACGTTCAGTCCCACATGGAGGTAGGTCGGTGCGTCCAAGCATGTATCTCGAAGGCCGAATCTCAGAACATGCACACGTGGCCAGACAGGTAGTAGGAGCGACTCGTAAATGGTGAGTCATTCGCATAGCTCTGTTACCGCTAGCTGTCCGTGAGCTATCCGCGAATTGTTCGCTAAATGGCCGAAAAAAAAAAAGAAGCAATAAAGAACGCAGAATATATCCACCACTAACATCCGAAGTTCAATAGAACACATGCGGTCAAATGGAGGCATTTACAAGCTGGAACGGTTGTATTGCCACAAAACGGGAACCACAACAGGGCGAACAGTGCTACTCCGTTTACTGAAGCAGCTTTCTCTCATGTTCACTTTGAGTTCCTCGCACTCCGCCGAGTCTTTCAAGAAATTTTTCCTTAGTTTGATTATGTTAAGCTTTGTTGGCTGTTTTCTTTAGGCCAACCTCGACTAACACCAAACTCGAGAAGGAGAAAAAAAAAAGCCATAATTCTCGCACCATGATACATAACGGAAGTAAAATTTCCTATCGTTCCTTCGGCACATAAAAGCGTAATAGGAACTACGATTATTTCTGCAGAGAAACAAGAAACTCCCTGAGTGCCACCGTCTATCTGCAATACCGCCATAATTCGGGAACAGCATCAAAACTGGTAATATAGAGTAGTTCGTTTTTGAGCGTGACGTTCACGCTGCGTAGGGCCACGGCAACGATCGATACGGTGTGGACCCCGCTGCCATATCCGAGCCGTCACCGGTTGACGAGGGTCGTGCACCCGTCGGAGGTGGGCCCCGCGAAAAAGGAAACCTCGGCCGCCGTTGTGGCCTATGGCCGCAGCCATCTGCACGCGCGTTACAGTAACGGACACGGCCGGAGTCGCAGCTGACGACGGCCGGGGAGATGTTGTGCCCTACGCTGGGCGCCGGTGCGTGACCGCAACCAGAGGCCGCGACCACTCCGCGCGCCCCGGCTGCAGGTGCGCCGGCCACGGTGGCGACCCCCGGTAATGGAAGAGAACTCTCTCTCTCATTCTGCGCTCGCCTCACTCTTCAGAACTGAGTGCCGTGCTGTGCAATAGAATATACCTTGTAGCCAGCCAACCGACGTGACTTTGTGGCTTCGGCGCCGCAACTGACTGGTTGGATCGGCCACCGATCGACACCTCCTCGCCCCTTGTCGCACAGAGGAGATATACCGGTCGAAATGCAGCCTACCTCGTTCCTTTTATCTGATCGCGAAATTGGGCAAAGTATATGACAGGGAACAACAGGCAGCGCAGATGCTCTACGGCAGTGTTCAGCTTAGAAAATTTAAATGCGGGTACCTAAACGTGTTTAAATGTATGTAATTAACCATACTGTTTGCCTCCCCCCCCCCCCCCCCACACACACACGCACACACAAAAGAAAAACAAATAAAAACGAACCAACGAACTAACAATGTGAGGTCTGATCATCACAAACAACTGTGTTAGTATTCTTGAACTCATGAACTCAATGAGAAATAAAACTGATACTTCTCTATGAGAAATAAAGTTGATTTGATTGATTAATTGAACCAGGTAAGTGGATACGAACAGAACCCCACCCCCACCTCCATTATTCTTTTTGTTTTTTCCTTGAAGGCAGGAGCTCCGAAGGATACTCAAACACATCCCTGTTTACAAATTTGCCGTTGCTACCCGCCGTGGTGGCTCCGCGTGCTAGACGTCGCGCTGCCAAGTTCTAGTACTTGGGTTCGAACCACCGGCAACAACGACCGCCATTGAAAGCGGAGAGAACAACCGTGTTAGAACATTCTTGTACGTTGATTTAGGCGCACAATAAAGCGGCTAAGGTCGTGAAGATTAATCCCTAGCCCCAACTAAGGCATGTCTTATTGATCAACCCCGTTGTGGTTTCCGCGCGCAAAACCCCATTAAATTATTTTTATTTCCGCCGTTCTGAAGAGGCGTCGCTGACGGTCACGTGAATGCCGTGGGAACACGCACGACTCGAACTTGAGCAGCAGGGGAAGCACAGCGGCAAATGACCTCGGGCGCCGCTCGAGACATTTCTTCGCTTTTGCAGCCGATAAGACGCGCTTCCCTCGCATCACGTGGTAGCTCGCGCCGTTTAATTGCCACCGCCCGAAGGTGACGAAGCTTACCGAGGTCAACACTACGCCGCTGTGATGGTCGCCGCTTCGATTTGAAGACCTTCAGATACAGTAGTTGATGCTTAATCGTCATAATGGCATCTTTTATATACGGGGGCACGAGTAACGAATCGAATATCTCCCTGTTCGGTTCGGTCTTCGATGTGTGCAGTTCCTATTTGCAAATAGGAATATTTTTCGAATCAGCTTTCGAGTACCTACAGGCACCGACAATGCAATAAATTCGTGTTGGTGGGAAGTTAGGTACATAGGGCAAAAGAGAGGGATAAAAGTATAAGAAAACAATTTGATCTACCACCCTACAGCAAAGAATTCATAGCAACAAAAATGAATGAGACAACTGCATAGCATAAGGCTCGTGATTTTTCTAATATATATATATATATATATATATATATATATATATATATATATATATATATATATATATATATATATATATATATAATATATATATATATATATATATATATGAGACGTAGCACTCCAGTAGTGTTTCATTTATTTGCCGACGTTTCGGTCAGAGCCTCACCGAAACGTCGACAAATAAATGAAACACTACTGAAGTGCTACGTCTCATATTTATATTCATGCGGCAGCCGAAGCTATCTACTTCGCCAAACTATATATATATATATATATATATATATATATATATATATATACACGGCTCGTATACTGCAGTAAATGTTCGCTTGCTAATTAAACTAACAAGCAAAAGCAACGTGCCGCGTTTGCGGATGAAGAAATCGACGCAATTAACTCGACGACTGTGAACACTTTCTGCGGTAACCATAGCGTCATTAATAGCGCAAACAGAAGCGAGATATAGTAGTTCTTGAGGAGCTAAGGTCGTTTGTGCATTCCCCGTTGGGTGGAGTGGCTCAGCGCCCCTAGAGGAGTGTGAAAAGAGAGAGTGGAAGGGACAGGCCACATTTCCGAGAGAGATCACACACACCACCGAGCGCCGTATCGGAGTACTTGTCTCCCTCCAACAGAAAAAACAAACAGGTGCGCGACGGCACTGGTAGTCGAACCAAGTACCTGCCGCATTGGAGGCGGACGCTCTATACATACACCAGGCTACCGCTGTTGTCATAGGTGAGCAATCTCGGTTCGGTCAATCTTAGCAGCTCTAAGATTGACTGAACTGAAATTGCCCTCACCAAATATTAGCGGCTCTGTTATGGCACGCGGACCACGCGTGAGCAACCGGCCGCGGTTAGCCGCCCACGGCCGGGCCGGCAGAGAAGGAAACCTAATATACCGTGAGCCCTTCTCATCTTACAACAGCTATGCCGAGCCATATAGCGCCAAATACAGAAGGAAGTTCAGCTGGCTCCTGAATCTGCAGGCCGGTATCGCACTTTTTCCGTGGCCACCGCTAGTTACGAATTGCCACGACGTCAGGCTATCACGACTAGTGGTGACACGATTTCATCATCACAAAGGAGGCACGACTGTTCAATTAGGCAAAAGAACTTATGAATATACGGCGGTGCCTTGTGTAGTCACTGCACACAAAACCTTTGACGCCAAAGTGAAAACCCACTTCGTCGGAAAAACAAAACAAACAGCAAAAAAGAACAACAAAAAAAAGCATACAAACTGAAGATGGTACGAGAAGGGCTGCTGATGAGTTCCATGTTTTTTTAAGCCAGCAATTTCATGAAATATAAGCAGAACTTATATTTGTATTGAAACAGACAAACAAGCAAAAACGTGTTAACTTGCTAGAATTGTCTGTAAGAGGAAACTTCAATCAGTCACGATGCTGAGCTTATTTTTAGTCAGGACGGTAGCCAAGGAAGTAGAAAGAAAAAGTTCTTGAATTGGGCCTCTTGATTAAGCCCAACTAAGAACTGATGAAGGTGCCCAGAGCAGCTTAAAACTTTCTTCCTTCAATAAACCTTTCGTTCTCTTGTACGCCCCACCTCTTGAGGAGTGATCACGAGAGAACGGTTCTCTAATCTCGTACGATCTAGGAAAAAAAAAAAAGAAAAAAGAAACGCAACTGTCAGGAAAGTAACTCATTGCACGGGTTCGTCCCGTGGTGAAGGGCGTTTTCCGGACATTTCATACGTTCCCATAATCGAGTACGTACTCAATCTGATATTAAGCGCCGCATTTGTTAATTGTTCAAGCATAAAAGCGCTATACGGCATTAAGGCAGCTTTCGGGTAACCCTCTGCGGCAAGAAAAGTTTCGCCACAAAACGGGCCACAGACGTGCCCGTGCAAGTAGTGCGCGATTCCTTTTCTCTGTCGATTTCGTTACCTTGGTGCAGGTAACGGCCTTCGATTGGAATGCTCCCACTCGCGTGCGCTGTGGGACCATGCAGCAGCGCAAGACGAAAAACTCGCTCGGCGCAGGCAGCACCGCGACAGGCGTGGTTCCCGCTAAAACGCCTCAGCAGCGGCGGCGGTGCGTTTCACGCGCTCGGCCGGCGGTGTCCGCGGGTTGCGCCTGTAGCCGCGTCCATCACTCACCGAGCAGTGCGCGCCTCGAAACCGACAAAAGGCGGCAACTCGCGCCGCTCCCACTTTTTTCTCGACGCAAGTATACACACACACACACACACAGGGACTTTGCAGCCTGATGCAACGCCGTCGCTGCGCTTTTACTAAATGAGCGACCACGTGATCAGAGAGGAAGAGGAGGAGGAGGATTGAAAGCGTTGCGTGGGTAACGAAGGCTGCGCAAATAAGGCCAGCACAGGAATCGAATGCCTATACACCGTGGACACTGACATTCGGCAGCTAAGAGCGGGGAATCTTCAAAAAGCTGCTTTCCGAGAGGCGTCGAGGCCTCCACAAGATAGAATGAAAGACGCATCCGAAGAGCTTGAAGACAGTGAGAGGATATGAGATGATGAGAAGCAGGTACTGACGGACGATATGGGCACGCGATAAAAAAGAATTTGACTTTCACATTTATTTATCTTTTACTCACCATCTATAGATCGAGTTACCACTTTTGTTTTAAGGAAGGCTCTTAAAAGATATTGATTGGTTGATTGGTTGATTGATTGATTAATTGATTGATTGATTGATTGATTGATTGAAACTTTATTACGCACAGTAGAGGGGAACCGATCCGGAGGTCGGTTACGCTGCTTAGAGGAGCGTAAGCGACGGGGTGTGATGTGGCAAAACCACGATACGGTTATGAGCTAGTCACGTCGTAGTGGAAGGTTCCAGAAATGTATACCTCTTGGAGTTGTTTAACGTGCACCGAAAACGCACAATGCATGGATTTCTATAGCACCTCCGCCTCCATTAAATATGCGACCGCCGCGCGGCCGGGATCGAACCCACAACCTTTGGGTCATCAGTCAAGCACCATAACCGCCGCACCACTGCAAGTTGAGAGTCACCGCCCCGATCTCCTAAATCTGCTTTAACAGGCTATTAAATTAGCCGGAAGATGAAGACTTAAAGAGTTCAAGTTAGGCACGCTATTCTTTTGTATTACTTTAATCATACGACATTCACTGTTGACTATGTTTGGACTGAAATGCACCCCGCGAGGTTATACTGCAGCGATTTGTACCGTGCGAGTGATATGGCTGTACATTTTATCGTTCGAAAAAGCATTCCAAATGTACGACAAAGACGTATTCGTAATTTAACAGAATGGGCAATTGTGTATGTTTACTGTGGCAAAAATGACTTATTTGATAATCTGCCCTGTAAGTTTAGGGCAACCATGTAAAACAGTCGACGCAATAATAATAATAATAATAATAATAATAATAATAATAATAATAATAATAATAATAATAATAATAATAATAAGAAGAAGAAGAAGAAGAAGAAGAAGCAGGAGGAGGAGGAGGAGGCAAAATGTAGTCTCTTTCCTATGCTCCCAGCCTTTTTTGTATTATACTTGGCTGCCCTGTGTCGCTGTCGTAGAAGCTGTCCGCTTCGGCGTACGAAAAAAACCTAAGTCGCGCGAAAATAATCATAATAAAGAATGCTCCTCAACCTGCGAATTCGAACCACTGACCGCCGGGTTGCGAGCAATATTTCCAAGTAACAAAAATCCGCAAAAGGAAGCCCCCGAAAATGCGCTAAACTAAATTTTATTTTTTTTTTATCGAAAACGCCGGCGATTCTCGCGCGTTCAGTAAAGTTTTCGATCAGTTAGAAGAAACTCTTTTCTTTCTTGTACCCCGCTTCAACTGAGCACCCCTTTCCCTGGCTAGAATCTCCTGACTGACTGCAGGCATTTTCATTCACAAAAATATTTAGTCTCTATCTGTCCCGCACTGTAGGGGTGGATGTTCACACGCGCTACCGAATACAGGCAGGTGCCGACGTACCGCTCTATCGTGCCCATATTTTGCACTATAACTACGAGCAGTTCGTAGCTTGAGCATCCTTTACTAAGCATTCGCAGTCTCGATCGAACAGCTAAGACGTAATATTCGTCATCTCAATCGGCGTTCCGTTTCTCTGTCAGCGTGCAGCAGAGGTCACTTGACTGAACGCGTGTTCAACCCCTGAGAATGAAAAGAGAAGCCCGTAGCTTGAAGAAGAAATTTTTGTCGGATACACCATTATGTTTCTTTCTTTTTTTTTTTCTTTTGCGTTTGTGCTCCAGCGGTTATACGAGCTCACGAGCGTAATAGCTTGTATCATTCGGTTGAATGGCAGAGAGAGAGAGAGAGAGAGAAGACATTACTGATATCCTGTGAGTTTCAGGGATGGGCTGCAACTCCGGCCTAGGCTTCGGCCGAGGGTTCTTGAGCCTCGTTTTCTTTCTTTCTTTCTTTTTTTTTTTTGTCGCAGATTCAGAAATTACACAACGGGCAGGAACGGGCCTCCTAAAGCAACGTGCCTCTTAGAGAAAGAAAGAAAGAAAGAAAGAAAGAAAGAAAGAAAGAAAGAAAGAAAGAAAGAAAGAAAGAAAGAAAGAAAGAAAGAAAGAAAGAAAGAAAGAAAGAAAGAACCCGTCAAGCTTCGCTTGTCCCCTTTTTTCGATAGGCGAAGAGCTGCTAAGTTTTCTTTATCGACCGGCTCATAAAAAAGGTGCTCTATGAGCCATTTTGCTTACGAATGGCGCATCAAGGAGTTGGAGCGCCGCTGCAATGATTTATAAATAAAAAGCTCAAAACGTGTTCTGCGCTAAGCGATGAAACATTGCAAGGAGAAGTGACAGCACAATTTCCCGCATTCCTGGTAACGGTGTTGCACTGAGTAACGACATCTTTAACGTCCACGATATAACAAAGCATTTTACGCCACAGGAAGGGAAATGCCCGAAAGCTTGTTTTGAATTACCTCGCGCATACTGAGAAATGCCTATCGGCTTTACGCGAACTACGCATACACCACAGTTCTATACCGTCGAACAATTTCGCGAAATGGGCCATAGGACGCAGTAAGTCACCTCCCGCGTTATTCATCATTATTATCGAGATGCTCTGCGCTGCCATAAAGGTGCGTCTGACAGAGAGAGATGTATTCGCGGTTATGGATAGGGAACGGCAATCTGCATCCCTCCGTCGCCGTTTGCGTTGCGCCGGAGGAGGCATCACCAACGGCACCTTTCTGCAGTCGTCCCGCGACTCAATTCAATCGCGGCAGCTCGGTAGCACTTTCTCGACATGCGGCCTCACAATGGCCTGCCAGCAGAGGAGAGAAGATAAAAAAAATAAGGCGCAACAATCGTGTGTTTATGAGCGCTTCCGCACCATATAGCGGCAGCAGCCATCGCTGGCGTTTCTTCTGTCACGCCTGAGGAGTTTAAGGCCGACCTAGCGGTCCGTCCAGCGAGGAGAGAACAGTGAGAGAAAGGTACTAGAAAAAAAAAAGAGAAATAGAAAGGAGCGGCGGCCACACCGCACCACGACGACGAAGGGAAAGTTGCCGAGCGCGCGCGCGCGCTCACGCACGCACACAAACCAGAGGAGCGGAGGAAAGACGACGTTTCGGCTCTCGATAGCGCGCGCCCAGAGAGAAACCCAGAGAGCCGCGCTCTGCTGGGCGGCGCCCCGAGGGTTTGAGAGGAGGAGGGAGCGGCGGGGCGCGCGAAAGCAGGTCGCCTCACTTTCTTCTCGTCCGTCATTAGAGAGCAGCGCGGAAAAAACGGCTGGGCCGCCGCGCGGCTCCTGTCACACGCGGATGCGCCGCTGCTCGGATACGACGACCACGACGACGACCGGCCGCTGCTGCTGCTGCTGCTGCTGCTGCTCCGGGCCACCGCTCACCACCCTTCTCATCCCGGGTGAGTGAGACTCTCCTCCGGGGCCCGAGCCGCGGGCGCCGACACCGCGATCTACTTCCGGGGGATCGGGGGTGCTCCCGCCGTGCACCTCACTCCGATGCTCCACCGAGAGCAGCATCATCATCCTTTTTTTTTTCCCTTTTTTTTATGGATCCCTATGGGTTCACGCAATTCCCCTTCGTACCTGTTAGCGCGGGAGGCCAGGCGACCCCTGTGGCAGTGCGCGAAGCCTCCGGTTCCGGGCATCACGGATCATCATCTGCAGCGTCCCCACGGAGCTCTCCATTGACAGCATCGATCCTGTGTTTTCTCTGGAGGACAGAGGCTTCAACAGGTGGTGTTTGTGGTTCCTAGCGAAAACCGCTTCGCTCTTTGCACTTTCTTCAGTCATCCTGGTGGCACATAGATCTCGGGTGTTTGCCGAAGGCGCATACCCTTTTCGCGAGGATGCGCGACGAGGCCCTATGGTCGCCTTCCGAGGATTCCAGCGATTACAGCATCGGTGTTTCATCGGTAGCTTTATCTTTTTCTCGATGTTATCGTTTTCGAGTGAATTCCGGTTCACGCACCCGTCGTTCAACGTTGTGCAGCTACTGACCGGGATGGTCATCGGTACATGCAGTGCTGCTCTTTTCGGAAGAACAAAAGTGCAGTGGTCGTGGTTCTGCCTCTCTAATTCGCTCGGCAATGACCAGCAATCATTTCAATGGACAGACATCGTGGGCATCATCCTTTTGCAGCTTGCCTGTCATCGCTGAATTCCAACTGATCAATCGTTTTCGCGACTATCCTTTCGACCGTACGCACTCGCCATGGGCAATGGCTAAGTGTCCCCGGATAAGCCGTACGTCTTCGCGGCGCTGCCGTTCAGTTGCTATTGTTCCACTGCTTCGGAGATGGTGACATGCTGGTTTTGATCTCCCTCTTTATCAGCCATACATTCCTTATGCTCCTCTTTTTATCCTCCTTCGGTTGCATATTTTCTGCTTCTTCACCCCTTATATCCTTTTCTTTTCGCCATTGGTTCAGACACAGTTAAGCCATCATAATCGCACGACATCCGACAAGAAGTGCGGAAAGTGAAAGCAAATATTAAGTAATACGGTTTCTGCTCTCACATCGTACAGTTATCAAGGCATAAACGACGTTCCACCCATATCCTGTACAACAGCATCGGCTGCGACGATGGTGTTAGGCCTGCAGTGCGTTCCGTCGACCAGCCAACCTCATCCGTGTTCTGTGGGCCAGCTCCGTTTCGTTCCTCATTTTTCTCTCAAGGCGAGAATGCGCAGGACTTGGTCGCTTCCATGTGTTTCCGCTTCGTGCATTCGTCGATAAGATCTGCAGCGTCACATATAGGTAGTGCTTTTGATAACATCGCCGATTGCGGGTTCGTAACAGCGCCGCCCTATATCAATGGCCGTCTTTCGTTTCCACCTTTCCATATCGGTTCCCCGGTATTATTTTCTTTGGCTAGTTTTTGTTGTTGCAGTTAACTATTGGCTGTAGCGATTGAGTAATAACGCCCTCATTGCTGCTATTGGCTACCGCTAATGCATGCAAGTGCGGTGTCCCCCGAGGATAGAATAGGACATGATAGCCTTTTTGTACCTTTTCGTTTTTTCTTAGTTAAAGTGTTGTTCTTTTGCCCCATGTTTTTCCTTGAAAATACATCTGTTATACTTGGTACACGACGCATGTCTCTTGCAATATCACGCCCAAGAGACTACTTGCCTCACTATTTAGCGAAAATAATTGTTTCCGTGGTTATTTTCGAACGTTCAAGTCCTGTAGTACAACCGTTGCTTAAGTGAACGCAATGTACTCTGTGCAAGGAATACGCAATGCTTTGTAAACGCAATAAGTGCCGCTGTTCTCTCCAGCTCTTGTGCTCGAGTGAGCGCAAGGGTATTGCTTTCCGCAGCACTAAATATTATGAACGCTAAGAATACTTTACCATTTACTCCGTGATGTTTCATATACAACAGTTGAAACATGATAACATCGCATCCAGGTGTGCAAAATTGCGAAATGAGTTAGGGACCTACAATGTTTTAACACAGAAGCATAATATGGCCTAAGATTTCGGAATCTTAATGTAAGAATCTGTAACTAAGCGCATACGACGTGATCGCCGGGCAAACACGTGTCGTTGTTAGTGGCATTATGGCATACACAACATGCACTGTGCTGCTATGTAGTCTGGGACAAGGAATGAAGCGTAGCGCAAGCCAGGCTTTAACATCGGCTAATTGAATTAATTACAACATTTACCAGCACGTATACAGCATATCGCTCATATCGCTCGGTGGAGGCAACCATGCATCATGACCTCGTGTGTCTAACTGCTGAAACTGCAGACCGTATGGTATCACTTCTTCGTTCGCTTTCTCTACTGCCTGTTAGCTCGCTTTCAGTGGTGTGCTTTATGATGGAGCGCTCTCATATAGCATCCCACTGCCGCTCCCGAGTGACTCAACAATTTACTGTTCACGGAAAAGCGGACGAGATAACGGTTCCTGATGTTTCCAACATATCTTATTAAGCCTCTCAATCAATCAATCAATCAATCAATCAATCAATCAATCAATCAATCAATCAATCAATGTTTGCTTACTCAGCATTTGCTGCGCCGACCGACATGGGTCGCAACAGTCCCTAAGGGATCGAACTACTGGGCATTGATTATGCACCAACCCCTCTGAGAAAACGAGTTTGCGAGTCCAGAATGCTCGACTCCTTTCGTTCCCCAAAGTCGCGGTGATCTTATTTATCCGACGCAGTGGCTGCGGGCCGCGGAATCGCCGGATGAGTAATTATCACCTATACCTTATTTCTAGATGTACAAGGAGATAAGCAACCTAACGATCGAGATTCCTTTGAGCGACGAAACAAACGCCGCAGTGGCTAGCATCCGATACATATCTATTAAACCTTCTATTATCAATTTGTAGATTCTTTGCGTGGCTTGGTTTGTTTGTTGGTCGACCGGGTTCAACGTACCAAGGCAACAACAAGATGTATGGCCGTCCTGTAGTCGAG
This sequence comes from Hyalomma asiaticum, assembly GCA_013339685.2. Taxonomy (NCBI): domain Eukaryota; kingdom Metazoa; phylum Arthropoda; class Arachnida; order Ixodida; family Ixodidae; genus Hyalomma; species Hyalomma asiaticum. The sequence goes on from CM023484.1 coordinate 30,327,530, forward strand.
TGCTTCAATTTAATTAAATTCGACCACACCTGAGGTTGCGTACACAGCTCAGCGTACACGAACACTCGCATTTCGCTCTCATCGGAATGCAACAACCACTACCCAGCATACAGGGAACGGATACAAGCGACAGTGTTCAGGAGTAGAACGCATGCACCAAGCCGCTTAAGTGGTTTCATGACAGATCTCGTCCACAGCGAGTCTTTGAGCACTCGGGAGTGTTTCTTCCTTGCTTCCTTTCCCGAACACATCAGGGTAAGGAGAAAGAAGAAAAAAAGAGAGATACAGAGAGAGAAGAGAGACGCGCGCGCCGCACTGCGCATCAGCAGCGGGTGCGCCACCCAGCGCGCGGCATGATGGTGCGGGGACGCTATCGCTCCGAGGCTGGGCCCACTTTCTTCCCGCGCCAGAAGACGACAGTTGGTCACTGGGCCGCCGAAGCCCATCTATCCGCCTCCTCCCTTCCTGGACGCAACGGCGGTCGTTCGCACTTCTCCCATGGGGCGGGCATGGCAGCGAGCCATTGCGCTCGGGCAGTTTTGCTCTCATCTCATTGACCGTGTTTTCTTCCTCGTGCGTTAACGGAACGTCGAAGAGAGCTCGAAGCGCCGTTGCCGTATCTTTCAGGAAGGGACCCACCGGGGCTAATCACTCTTTTCCGTACACGCGTTTGTTTCGAGCAGTGCGGGGACACCATTTAATTGTGCGCGCAGGACGAGCGATTCCGCGGCAATTACACACTCGGAGAGGAGCGCCGCTTCGGTCGTTTCGAATTTCGCGGTTGAGGGGATTGAGAAAGGCTAAGTCGGCGTTAACGCGGAGGATTATATAAGGAACATCGTTCCAACGTTGGGCAACCAATGGCTCGGGGCTAGTGGCCATAATGACAAATATGACTAATTTGTGTTTATCTGCAGCTCAGCGTGTCATTAGTGATAAACAAATGACCAACAGAGTCGGTCGTAGAGGTGAGCACCAAAACCGCCAGTACCAATTTTCCAACGAGAAGCCTCAACTACACTCACATATAGCGCCATCACACAAGTTGAAAAGCCCTGGTTGCTTAATAATAATAATAATAATAATAATAATAATAATAATAATAATAATAATAATAATAATAATAATAATAATAATAATAATAAACGATGCGGCTAAGGCAGCGTCTTCTGCGATTACTGTGTTCTCTATCAAACTGTTCAAGAGTCTAGAGCGCTTCGCTCATTGCCAGAGGTCGCCAGGATGCGTCCCCGTGCGCATCCCTAAGGACGCATGCACGCGCCCGCGTGTTCCGTGACTTGTGCTCAGTAAATGAGGCATCTCATCGTAATGGGAGTTGCTGTCTGTGCAGGACACTCCTCCATGTATTTCTCACAGACGAACAAAGTGCAGAACGCTCGGTATACATGATCCTTTAAGTTCTTGTGCCATTCTCGCAGCTACAGTTGTCATAATCAAGAGAATCTGTCGTAATTGAAGCGGTGGTCCAACACTTTCGCCTGCGTTTACTTGACTTATACAGGGAAAGAACTTGGCATGGAAAGCGTTCAACAGCACTTAAACGTGACGCTAACCCTCGAAGTGTGCTAGGCTTTCGTTTTAAATTAAAATAAAGGTATTGCTTATGTCGACATCCGTGCTCTGACGCCTGGACTGATTCTTGGGAAAACTAAATATAAACGTGAAAAGTGTGCCTATAGTTAACAGTTTCAATCGATCGTAGCGTGGTATTTGAACTCTCTAATGCATTCTACCAGGTTAAATTATAAATCTGCACCTATATTAGGATGTTTAATAAGCTTTGCAGATTGAGGACTCATCACTGCGGAAATCAAGGGCAACCGCCTTTAAATGTTTGCCACCATTTCCTAAATAACAGGCACAAAATGTACAGCTTCCAAAAACTTGGCTCATAAATTTACAGCACATGAGTTTGAGAGTTTTACGCTTACGAAATATCGAAAAGCTTGAATAGCTTTCGTGAGCAAGGGCTTTGAAGTACTTAAACACGGTTTCAGGGGCATGCGAAATCGGCGTTGTGCGGTTGTTGTTGTTTTGTTGTTTTGTGGGGTTTAACGTCCCAAAACCAGCTATGATTATGAGGGACGCCGTAGTGGAGGGCTCCGGAAATTTCGACCACCTGGGGTTCTTTAACGTGCACTGACATCGCACAGCACACGGGCCTCAACATTTCGCCTCCATCGAAATGCAGCCGCCACAGCCGGGATTCGATCCCGCGACCCTCGGATCGTTGTGCGGTCGTGTTCGTAAGTTAGCTTTTATTTATTGATTGATTGTTTGTTTAGGCCTTCGACCTAATGGACAAAATATTCTCGTGAATACTACAAATTGCGGTACCAGACACCGAAGGAAGCAACGTTTCCTTGTGCATGGCAAATACAGCATACTGCGAGGTGCCATTGAGACGCTTGTCGTAAAAGTGTACGCGCCAGATGTCAGCCCCAACCAAAAGAAACTGTGCAGCTTTGACTAAACGCAGAGCTTGTGGCCGAACTGGCTTCTTCCGACTTCTACAAGCTTAACTAAGCCACGTGGTTTGTCACGCGACTAGCCGTTACATTGTTTTGGCGGGAACACGCCGCGTTATTTGTCACGTGACTAGTTGTCACGTCATGCTACGTGTTGTGGTCGCGTGTCTAGGTTCAAATCGGCTTGGCGGGCAATGATCGGTTGTGACGCCCTCCTCCTCCTTTCCCTCTTCACCCTCACGTGATTCCTCCCTTTCTCACGACTTGCTATACTATACTGTACATGCCCACGCTATGCTTCATCCTCTCCCAGCCTCCTCAGCCGCACTTTCCTCTCCCATTACCTTACTACACTATACCAATCCACCTATGAAACGCATCCGCCATTATGTAGTAATGGTCTGAGGGCATGAGCGAGAGAGAAATGAAGAAGGATGTGCGCGCGCAAACGTCGTGCATTCCATAGAAGGGGAAGCGCGTATATTTCATGATGATTTTTGTCAAGACTGGACAGATTACGTTAGGCATAATGAGTTCCGCTCTTAAAAACTGAAGCGAGCTCTTTGTCAAGTTGAAAAAGTAAACTCTGCTAATGACATCCCCCCCCCCCCCCCAAAAAAAAAAGGATAAGCCTTTCTTTCGAATTAAAAAGAAACAAAAAAAAACATGATGTTGGTATGTAGGAGGCCGAATTAAGTAGCGAGCTCCGGAATTATTTCAACCGCGTGAACCATGCTGGAATAGTCAAGGCAGATTTCTACTTTATTTTTCCCTTTATGGTAGCCTGGGTGCTTTTAAGTCCGTGTGTTTAATTTGCCATATTTGACTTTCAAATAAGTGTGACTGTAGCAGGCAAGAAATCACACAGCCGGCTTCGATATGCGCCAACCAAGCGCTGCATCCTCTCAGCTACTGTACACCTTCAAGCGCCCATACCTATACATGTGACATGGGCTGGTACCTATATCAGCCCATTTCACAGCGTCCAAATGACTGCTGTATAGTTCAGGCAGGCAGACAAACTTTCGCTTGTACGATTTCACGCGTCAGAGGTTGAAGATTGCAGGTCACTGTAGCGGACTCGCCAGCACTCGTAGAAGGAAGCAAAAGTAAGAAGGGAAAAAAAAAAAAAACGGAGGCGACGATAGATGAATGGCGTGCCACGAGGGAGACGAGAAGTGTTTCCGTGACTGCGCCACCGTACATCGCGTACTGCCGTCAGGGGAGCGCGCAGGAAATCCGGGTTGCGCGGATACCCGGCCGTGGGGACGCTTCACTGCCGAGGAGCGGCCGTCTGCAGCCGCACCAAGTCGCGTCCGCGTCGTCAAGGTGCATGCGCATCCTCCATGGCGCATGACTCTCACTTTCGCAAATCCGGTTCATCAGATCCTAATACTGCACACCAGTGAGCACCACAAGCCGTTGCTGCCGTCGCGGTGTTGTCCACGCTCGGCTGCTGACACAAAAGAGGCATGGTTCAAAACCGGCCGCGGCGCGTCGCTTTTCGGCGAAGACGAACTACTAGAATCCCGGGGTTTATTTATTTATTTATTTATTTATTTATTTATTTATTTATTTAGTCAATACTGCCGACTCTTTGCGATGTCGTAGGAAGGAGTGGGTGACAGATACACCTGATCATACATTTTCCAAAGCAAGAAAATAACAGAAGAAGCTTAAAAACAAACAGTACATTTGGGAAAACATAGAAGGAAAATAGGAATTTACAAACACAACACATAAGTCAATGCAGCACCTTTTTCTTTTTAACAGAATGGGCGAGTTTTTGTTAATAAAAAAGGCGAGAATAACAGATATATCGACACAGTCAGCAAAATATGATATAATCGAGCTAGCGCTGAACAAAAAGTATTCTAGGTGGTCAAAATTTCCGGAGCCCTTCACTACGGCTTGCCTCTGCGTTCCATCCTTCTGTCCTCTTTTCTTCCTTTTTCTTTTTTTTTTCTAGCTTACATCACTCCTCCTTGTGTATAATAAACACGGGAGCAACAGTTAAATCAGAAAATAAAATTTTTCCGCTTAGTTTTGGTTTTGGTTTAGCTGCATGGGACGAAGTTTCTGGTTAATGGTCACTTTACGCAGCTCAGACGTTGTCAGTGTACCCAACTACCGTACGTACACTGAGAATGGCGAATGCGAAGAACATCTCGATTCTCTTATTCATTATGTGTAAAAGTAAGGCATGCAAACATGGTCACGAGAGAATTGAACAACACAAAACGCGTTTGTGTCGTCTTAGTTCTTATCTCGTGCGCCCGTGTTTTCAAGCCTTAACTTCTTTTTTCCTAACGTCTAACTTCCGAACTGTACCCCGACCCTCTCTCGTTCTCATTTCCGATTCAGTTGCATCGGGCCACTTGTTATCTCGCTTTGGTTGCTCTCAAAGGCTATTGTAAGCAAATCGCGCCCAGGCAAATACCGAGTTTCTTACGCTGTGCGCACAGAAACAACCAGCCGTGGTGAGGTCGGAGGATCCAAGCCGACGAGAAGATTCATCGAGGATGACAGGCTGAGGAAAGGCAGCTATAGCGATCGTATCGCCAGTGAATCACTTTGCAGAGCCCGGTTGCTTATGCCGACAGCTTCGGTCAGTACGATCATTCTAGCCGCTCGCATGCGTCTGTATAAGGAGTCGGGTCTACAACAATGCCCTCCGCAGCTTGTCTCCACGTTGCGCACACTCTACAGACCGCTCACTTCTCACTTGCACAACAGCGGCGACTTTGCCCAGTGCGAGCATTAGCCCTTGCGATGCGCGCTCTGCCCGAGAACCGTAATCATGGCGGCGGTGAACCGCTTGCCTGTCGCTGAATCGTTCGGTGCGCCCGGCTTCGGACGCTCGGAAATGTTGATGGTGAACGGCGCGGGCATGTTAGCGATGTAACGCGGTTTAATAGCACTCGAATAACCAACAATGAAAAGGCAGACTAGGCGTGATCTCACATAAAGCAGGTCGGATGGATGTTCGCACTATGTGTGTGGAAGCAATACCGTTGCTGCTCCCCATGCATGCCGTGGGTCACTGCCATCTCTCTCTCTCTCTCTCTCTCTCTCTCTCTCTCTCTCTCTCTCTCTCTATATATATATATATATATATATATATATATATATATATATATATATATATATATATATATATATATATATATATATATATATATATATATATAGCCAGGTCACTTCAAGATTCTATTTATTTGCCAACGTTTCGGTCACAGACTGACCTTTATCAAGACATCATTTTTGAAAACGAAGAGAAGCTCTTTCCTCAGTGGTCATTCAAGCTAGCGAGCGAGTGAGGGAAGATGGGAAGAAGCAGAGGGGCGCCAACCCGCTTTTCTTGAAATCCACGTGCGATGTCAATTTCGAGGAAGAGGCGGCGAGGTAATGGGGCAGGGTTACTAGAACGAACACCTCGAGAGAACTGAAAAAAACAGGCTGCGCTTTGGCGTGCTGCACCAAAGTAGTCGACGGAAACTCATCGTTAACCTGACGACATGCGCGTTTACGGCCTCGTTCCTAAGAATTGGTCGTCCATGCTGAGTGTCGAAGCATTTAAAAATGCGGACGAGGTTCAAAGCGGACGCCAGGCCATTGTGGTGCTCAAAGGCGGGAGAAGAGCGGGGAACGGGAAAGGCGGGAAGGCAAGCCACGCGATAATAATAATAATAATAATAATAATAATAATAATAATAATAATAATAATAATAATAATAATAATAATAATAATAATAATAATAATAATAATAATAATAATGTGAGCAGCTTGCTCCTGTGGTGCGAGGCTGGACTAAGAGCAGGGCTTGCGGCCACCTAGCTTCTTCCAGCTTCTACAAAGTCAACTAAGTCACGTGATTTGTCACGTCGCTAGCTGTCGCATGGTTTTAGCTGGGCATGTGACTAACACGTCACATGACTAGCTGTGACGTCATGTTACATTATTTAGGTCACGTGTCTAGGTTTAAATTGGCTCGGTGGTTGTGACGTATGACAGGTATATGATGTGCGGAAGCGCTGTGGCTCTGTTCGTCGTGCTCACGCACATTGACGCAATGGCCGCCCGATCCATATGACTCCGCCGCCCTTAAACAATGCAGCGACGTTCGCGCAGGGGGCTCCATGAAATTTCTTCAAGATTAAAAAACTTGTGGATAGACGTGTACGAAATGACCGTCGTGTCAACAAGACCTTCGAAATGTAGACCGAAACTGGTGTTCGCGCCGAGAGGTTTGCGTTTATCGCAGACACCCGCCGTGCATAATCTCTCAACAACTAAAATGGAAACATGGAGACCCATTCTAAATTCGGCCTCGTTAGACTTTACCAAGTTGGTAACGTAACACTACGAAAAATACGCTTGTGTCGGGGAGGATTAAGGAACGTCAGGCTGAGGATATGGTTATCCCTTCCACATCACGGGCCACTGAACTTGCTGCTTTCGGTAAAAAGTCGTGGTATAGATAGCATAACAAATGCGAAATCTTCTTACATATTCTTACAATGCGATACTTACATTCCCTGCCGTCTTTCTCACTCACTGCGTGTTACTAACTATTTGTTTTTTTCTTGATCACCTGTCCTTCCACCTTAATAGATAACTCCAATTTTTGCGTTTATATAACAACATCAGGGATGTACGACGACTCCTCCCAAAGATGTATAGGGGTTGTTTGCTTTGTGTTCCTTTTCAACCTTACTCGCCTATCTCTCTTTTATTTGTTTTCTTTTCTCATGGCTTGCCTTGCCGTATTTCCCGTTCCCCCCCCTCTTCTCCTGCCTTTGAGCACCACAATGGCCTGACGGCGTCTTTGATCCGTCTGCATTTTCGAATGCTTCGACACTCAGCATGGACGACCAGTTGTTAGGAACGACGCCGTAAATGCGCATGTCGTCAGGTTAACGATGAGTTTCCGTCGACTACTTTGGTGCAGCACGCCAAAGCGCAGCCTGTTTTCTTCAGTTCTCTCGAGGTGTTCGTTCTAGTAACCCTGCCCCATTACCTCGCCGCCTCTTCCTCGAAATTGACTAGCGTACGTGGATTTTAAGAAAACGGGTCGGCACCCCTCTGCTTCTTCCTATCTTTTCTCACTCACTGTCTAGCTTCAATAACGACTTAGGAAAAAGCTTCTCCGCGTACTCCTCTGCCTATACAAACGAGGGGCATAAAAGCAAGTGTCGTCTTCATAAAGGTCAGGTCCTGACCGAAACGCTTGACAAATAAATGGAATCTTGTTGAAGTGCCGCGTATCGTACGCCTGTGTTCGTGCGGCAGCCGAAGCTATACCTTCTTCACGGCAACTGTTTCCCAAACATGCACCTTCAATTAACTTCGTTGATTCATATGCTGATTTATGATTTAGACGCTCATTTGATGTAATCTTTATAAGCATCATTGCCAGTGTGTCTTTCAATATCCTGAACCCAGTACAGGCCTCTATAGAGCACGCGCGGGAACAAGGTATCCCATATGGTATACGGCCGTTAGTATTACACAGTTACGATGAACCAAGGAGAAGCTTGAAAGCAGTGCGTTGCAGGAAATGACAGCAGATATGCGCAGCATTTTGTTCTTACGTATGAGAGATAATGTATACGGTGCATACCTACAGGGCTGTTCGTTTTCGGATTTTATATTTCTTTCGAATTCGTGGGTGTACAAATTTGAGTGCTACCTTTCAGGCTGATAATCGGTGAGGAATCGGGATTTTGTGGAAACCAGACCGAAATTCGGGATTTTTGGGGTTAGATTGAGGAAATTAACAAATGAGAGCCGCGGTGCATTCACAGCGCTGCACGCAACTTGTGAAATGAAGTAGACGTCACTGGCGTTTACTCCAGCAAGCATGATGCAACTCCGTTGACTCGATGTGGGATAGCTATAGAACGTGTGCGCCGCAAATTCCTAGGAAGCAGCATTTAAAAACGTACGCTGGCATGTGGTGCTGGTATTGGGGGAGAAATGAGATTTAACCCGATTTTTCTGAAACATGTTCGGGGTGTAAGAATCGGTTAAAATGGGGTTTCACCATAAAATGAACAACCCTATATATTACGCATTTACGACACTGCAAGGAAGTGGTCATAAGTAGAGGGTAATAAGTGAACTTAAAGGCCTCTTTACAGAAACTGTATGGGAAGCACTATGTTCTCTCAGAGGTGACGTATATATGTGAAGACGCGGACCGCGTCCGTGCAGTTTCTTGTGTCTTCCGTCACGCGAGAGCTATATATCAACATCGCAGTGCCAATACGAAACGAGTGAAGTCTCCGTGTATGCCACGGTGCGCAGAGATGTGATTTCTTTTTCTTCGTCCTTCTTTCATTGTGGAAAATCTTTCACTGCTGCGCTGTTTTTTTTTTTTCATCTCCTTTACTGTTACTCTGAGGAATTAATATATTCGCAGTAGCTCACAGTATAAGCTAATTACCTTATTTAGCGTGTAACCATATTCTTGGCTGTAGGTAACGTGTATGGACTGGAAAACCGCCACCCCATTCACTACGAGGCATTTTAGTGTTTTAATGTTTCAATGTTTATTCCGCACGAGTTAAACATGTGACGTCACCACGCGGTCAAAACAACGAATCTTCAATTTTCAGCTTTCTTTCCTGATACGGTAGGCGTGATATTACTGTTCTAAAGCGTACGGCACGCGAAAGATATGGTTGTCCTCACTCAATGCCAGAAACTATAATTGATTGATTCCTGGAGGTTTTACGTCCCAAAACCACGATATGGCTATGAGAGACGCCGTAGTGGAGGACTCGCGAAATTTCGACCACCGGGGGGTTCTTTTAACGTGCACAGACGTCACACACAGTACACGGGCGTCAACATTTCGCCTCCATCTAAAGGCAGCCATCGCTTCCGGGATTCGACCCCGCGACCTTCAGATCAGCAGCCGAGTGCCACAGCCAGTAGACCACCTTGGCGGGGCAGAAATTCTGTAAGTGTGCTTAATACTGCAATTACCAATACGATATGACTCCGCAGTACAACCCGTACAATGGCAGTCGACGAGCACAACTTCGGCCGCGAGAGGTCAGGTTTCCCGGCGGGGTTCGCAGTGACGAGACCACCGGGCAAACGGTGAACGCTGGCAACCGCGCAGCTGATCCAACATCGTGCGAGCTCATCGCGCGTGTATGCTGACTTAACAAGTTCCAACGCTGGCCTGCAGCTGCGCATCTTGATGTGACGCCGTGGCCGCATGCAGACAGGCGGGCCACGTTGCTCTTCTTGTCGCGCTGCAAAAGGCGCCCAAACGCAATCGCGACGCAATTCCGAATAATGGGCTCGCTTCGTCCTCGCCCGCGCAGGTCGCCCATACAGTTGCCGGGCGCCGCCGACGGGCATCGCATGTAAACAAGCAGGTGTGACGATTCCGCAATGCCACGCATTATCATATAAACCAAAGACTTCCTACACTACATAGCCTTCTTCTCTACACGTGATTTTTCCGATACGCGCTATTACAAATGCAAGGCGAATCGATGCCTCGCGCGAAACGGTCACGCATGGGCGGTAACGCTGCTGAAGTTTTGCGGAAGCTTAGCATGCAACGTGAAATGTTGTGCCCACATTCAGAAATAATACTCCGGTGGTCAGAAGATCTCTCTTAGAAACAGATTTCTCTCATTTCTCTTATATAAGTGAATTCTTTAACCAATTCTGCGCTGCTGCACGTAATATTCAAGTGGGGAAGGCAGCTAGCTGGCGCCTAAGGCTCACTAACAAAGGGCTCCGTTAATTCGGTCCAAGGGCCCGCATCTGCAAAAATACTTTACACTATATAGTGTAACAGCTCGTAGAGAGCCTGGCACGTACTTATAAAGCGGTCGGCCAATGAGACGGATCACCTACGACTGCAAACGTTACTTGAATTTACAAGCTATGTGGACCGCATTATACGGCGAGAAGCCAGATCTATCTCTTTTTCAGCCTTGGGCATATATACGGGAGTCTACTTCGGTTAATTCGCTCGCGTCCAAGGCAAATTGAACTCGCGGCTATCTTCACTCGAAATGAAAACCACTGGACCTTAGCAATATGATCTATTAATAAGGAAAGCACCAACAGAAAAAACGGGCATCGCAGTACGAATCGCGAAAGGCTCCTCCGCTCTACGGCAGACATCACCGAAGGCCACTGTCAACATCTCGTTGTGGCGTTGTTGAATCCCCGCGCGTTAATGCGCTAAGCGTGCACTCGTGCATTTGAAGCAGGATCGACACGCGAGTGCGCGTGTGTAAACGCTCGAAGCTTGTCAGCATGCACGCTAGAGAGGCCTCGGCACGTCCCTACACATGCCCTGAGGTCGGCAACTTGGAGCACGTTATATAGTGGACGGCGATCGATTTCCCGTTACGAGCTGCCCCGCCAACGCTAATGAGCGCGAGCCGTCCCCGCGAAAGACAAAATAAAACACGCCTTCTTCTGGAGGACAGCCAGCAGTACGGCGTGTCGTGGAGGCAGCACGCAATCTGCAGGCGCGGAATGTGCTGTGGCCGCCCGACTTTGCGCATAATTAAAGCACCGGCGTCGCGCCTTCGTGGCATCTCCGCGTATTATACACGGCCACTGTTGTGGGTCCGGGCAACCTCGGAAGCCGCGGAGAACTTGAGGACCTCTGTGTGTGTGTTGGCCACTGCGTTCAAGGCTACGCGAATAAGAAGTGCGCCGTGTTAAAGAGAGAGAGGCCGTGAAATTAAGCGAAACGACTGGGCAGTCGTCGCTTGGAGCAGCGCTCCACCCCTGCATATCTAATTCTAACTGATCGTCCACCTGCGGAGTATAGCCAGGAACGACTTTTTCCCAGCGCGCACCTTCTGTACGTGGTACCAAAGGGCCAGAAGTTGACGCAGTAAAGATAAAAAGAATTAAGCGGAAGCAATCAGAGGCCTATAGCAATCGACTAAACTTATCCGATCGTCGTGACCGCGATAGAGAGAAAGGGAAAAAATCTTTATTGAAAGTCCTTGCTAGGCTCAAGGGAAGTTTGGGTCCGGGGACTATAGCACCAAAACGAGAAACCGTTTCGTGGTATATGTGTGACTGCGCACAAATACCTTCGACCTATCAAAGTTGCTAAAAGAAGTGCAACTGCGTGTTTGTGGCGCTAGCACCCGGCACCATTACGGTTCTTGCTCGACCCCTCCGATTTACCTAAGCACGGGTGTTGTTACGGAAATTTAAAGAAAAAAGAAAAAAGAAAAAGCTGAAAATAAAGGTCACTTAGAAACGTTTCGTTTAGAGTTGCGTGAGGTACATGCGATAGAACAGCCTAAGTTTGGTACTGTCATTTGACCACCAGGGTAAGTAACAGAAATTAATTAAATGGAGACAGGTAGGCGCCATATTGAATACGCAGGTATGAGCCACACTTCGAAAGAAAGAGAGAAAGAAAGAAATTTTACCCCACTCAGCCAGAACTCCACCTCAGTCGACCAAAAGTGTACCAAACGCTTGGGGATAGCGCTATTCAAGGCTGTTAAGCGAGCATTATAAGGTCGCGGCCTTGGGGGGTTTTCTTTCATTTGCGCCATATCATGACTCGGCTGCGCACAAACGGCAGGCAAATACAACGTATTTTAGGGCCGGCTGGGCACATTATAGCAGCAAACATGGCCAGAGGACACATAACAAGAAAGCGAAGACCGAGATGATCGCATCAAATAAATCTTCACACAACCCTAGATTGACTGAATACTGCCGCCCGATTCTCGGCCTATCCCCCTCAGTGAGTGAGCGCCATAATAGATCATCATCATCATCATCATCTATAAACCTTCACTTGCTAATGCGCCTTGCGATCGTCTTCATCTTAGGCCCGTGTTCTGTGCGTTGTCAGTGCACGTTAAAGAACCCCAGGTGGTCTAAATTTCCGGAGCCCTCCACTACGGCCTTTCTCTCCTCTCTATCTCTTTCACTCCCTTTCCCCCACCCCCACGGACGCTTAGCCGTGCTCCCTACATGGGCTGCAGGAATTAGCGTCCTTTCCTAACCGAACCTCAATCAATCAATCAATCAATCAATCAATCAATCAATCAATCAATCAATCGATCTTCATCTTCTTTCTTCTTGTTTTCTGGCGCCGTTCGCTGAGAGAGAAAAAAAGAAAGGAAGAATCTGTGCCTCCACATTTAAGACACGAAGAATATACTCAACCTGGAAATATAGGTGAGCCTCAGGACTGCTTTACAGTAGACCGTAAACGGTGAAACCCTGTCATGATGAAAGCAGGATGTGAGATACTGTTGGCTGTTTGGTCTGGCAGCCACGGGAGCATGCACCACAGGCACGCTTCCGCAGCAGTTGCCTTTCTTGATCGCAACGTTTTCCCGTCGACAGCACATTTCTGTTCATCATTAATTTGCCTCGAAGTCTGGACCGCTTCCAGGCATGCAGCGTCACCGTGTCGCTTTTCCTGGACCATCGAGAAAGAAACGTTATTTCTTCCATAAAAAGCCGTGAACATGTTCCGTGAGAATACAGCGACGCATGTGACTGTCGGCCTATGCTGTAACAGCCGAGTCTTAGAGACTGTATTTATTTATTCCTTTCTTCTTTTTTTATTTTTCCTCTATTCTATAAACGTCGCGTCGCATACCAGCCGCACATGAAACACGTAGGCAAGTACTGTAATTTCTTCCAGCAATTTCTGCCCTCGGACACAAGCGAGAATTATAAAAACGAGGGGTAATGAACTCGCGGTTGCCCGTTGTAAGACAACAATCACAAAGCAGTCAGTATAATGATCCACATTAACAACAAGCGCAATGACGATGACTAAGCTGGCGTCACCTGTAAACTTTCTACGTATAGATTACGAGGAGCTGGTTGGCTTCCATGTTATCAACTTGTTGGGAACTGCTTGTTGCATGTCGTCGAGACTGCTTGAAAAGTTACATTGCTGCGGGTTAAGCGAATAGTGGTGTTTTCATGCGAAGCTTGTGTATTGCCACGCAAGTGTCGGCGTCAGTGGCGTCAGTGCGCGAAAACCCTGTTCGCGACAACAATCGACATCGTGAACGCAGTGTGCATGCACTTCTCTATTCTCTTGCGCTGGCGCCGGACGGTGACTCATTTGGCGAAGCACGAAAGAACGAAGTAAGGATAGAAAAAAAAAGAGAGAGAGTCAAAGACAGGGAAGGACAGAAAGAAAAGGAGAAAGCAAGACAGAAAGAGAGAGAGAGAGAGAGAAAAGAGAAAGGTAGGCGCACGCCAAACTTCTCTTGCCCCCATTTTCCCGGTAGAAGGAAGGGCTTGTAAATTTAAGGCCGCGCGCGCTCTCTGCAGAGCTGCCCTTTCTATTCAACAATGTACATAAACATAACACGGGGGCACGTTTGCCACTTCTCCTGATTTGGCTCACAATGGTTCGCTAGTGCATTTTCTTCGATAACATTTACTTTCGTTGATAATAAATTCGTTTGTTTCCTCGTTACTTAGGTATGTGCGTGTATTGATATAGGGTAAATGGGTAAGTAAACTTTCTCCACTGTGTACGAGTGTAGCCGATGCCAACGTTGCAGTCTGTGTCCGGTTATCACATAACAGTCACAAACTAGCATTCCTTGCTCTTCTTTGGTTTTAAGTGTAATTTGTCGGCATATTTAAACAGGCGAGCACCGGCTATTGTCAGCTTAAGCCGGGCTACCTTAAGTGCACATTCTACGTTTGCAAGACCCGCGTTCTCTGCGTACGATCAACACAGGGAGCCTACATGTGCTCGTCTCCGTGAGGTGCGCACATGTGTAGGCTCCCTAGGTCAACACCGGAAGGAGCTCCACCTGTCAGCAACAGCACTCGCAAAGAGAAAAGGCGATTTCGGGTCGTCGTTTGCTTGCGTGCACTTTAATTAAGATTCGAACTCTGTGTTCAACACATTTCTCGTAAATTATGTCTTTTCTTCGCATTCCGCATGCCGCGATCCTCCAATGCAGTCACTGCACGGGATGTAATTATCGAAGTAGCCAACAAGTCTGCAGCAAGGCAATTCAATGTCGCATACCACCTACAAAACTGAGAATGGGCTGTCGCGCAGTGAGTCAGACGCTAGATAACTTCGCTTCTACACAATAGCACACACACGCACGTAAATGAAACGGGTGTAGTGCGCGGTTATCGAAGTCTCGTCGCTGACGACTGTGGCCGTCGTTGGCCCGGGGGCAATCGTGGCGGCGAGGAGTCGGGGCCCTCTTTTTTTCTCACGACCAGCGGCGGCAGCGCGAGGCAAATATGCCGTCGTCCTTTGCAAGCGGAGGGCTTCCGTCATCGCAACAAAAGCGTCGCCGGCGACCGTGTTTTCCGTCCGCGTGCATGCACAACGGAGAGAAAAACCTTTCGCAGTGGCCAGCCTGAGCTTCGGACACGGTGAAACGGGACGGAATGAGCCGGCGTTCGATCGCGTGAGCGCAGGCCAGACACCACCCGTGCACGCTGGATGATCGCCTCCGTATACTGCGGGCTATTGATACCGCGGTCGCTTCTCGCGACCCCACTTTGAGGCACTGCTAGCGTGCCGTCACTGTGATACAGTAAAAGTCACGCCAGTCTCACTGTCTTACACTTTGTTTGCCGCGAGACGTTGCAATGGGAAAAAAAAAAAAAAAAGTCGTGCCCTGTTCCGAAGGGGCCGCAATGCATACTCCATCTGTGACGTGTTCCAAAGAGGCCTCGCTTAGTGGCTCGCCTCCGCAAGACATGTATCGAACATAACAGGGAGCGAAGTAGCTGGAGCATTATGTCATCGACTTGCATGTTTGGTTTGATTGATTTCTGGGGTTTTACGTCTCAAAACCACAATATGATTGCGAGAGACGCTACAAGAGAGGGCTCCGGAAATTTCGACCACTTGGGGCTCTTAATAACGTGCACTGACATCGCGCCGCACGCGGGCCTCATCCTTTCGCCTCCATCGAAATGCAACGGCCGCGGCCGGGATTCGATCCCGCGATCTTCGGCTCAACAGCCGAGTGCCATAACCACTAGATCACTGTGGCGGGGCGACTTGGATATCAGATGGTACTTCAAGAGCATAGAAGTAACCGTTATGGCTGTAACGCAGCTGTAACGCGATGGCTCGGACAGCAACGTGTCGTGCTTCGCGATTCATAGCACGAGGCCGCGTTCGCTTCCTATCGCGACGACCGCGTTCACATCTGGAGTAGAAAGGGAAACAACTCTCGCGTCGCTAACGTTCTGTTCTCGCTAAACAAGTACGCGGCAGTCAAAATAGGCCCAAGTCCTTCGCTGCAGTATATATGTCTCATAGTCGAAGTCACCATTAATTCGATTTCGACAGTTGACTGGCACGTCTCTACTTCCTTAGAAAGGTAGGTCCAGAGAATTGATAAATTGGTCACGTAGTGTGTAAGCAAATTGCGGACACATGTTGCAGAGTGCGCGTTAAGGAGCGCGCTGGAAAGGAAAGAAATGCGCATATATATAGAAGTATTGCCAGCACTCCCCGACGCGTCGAAGAGTGTTGCTTAACACTCTGCTGAGAGACGTCTGAAAAGGGGCGGAGCTGCCATTTGAGCGTTTGTTTCATCTTCGCTCTTCCTTTTGTGCCAGCGACGACCTTGGCGGTGCGGCGCGTCTGTGTTCACGCCCTACTTGGAAACGGATGAAGCTTCTTGAGTGCATTAGCATAACCTCTGCTCCCCATGTGTTTCAAAGAGCCTTGTACAATACGACTTGTGGCTATGTGGCGAGCGGCAGTGGCTAGTTATCGCCTGTGGCAGTGAAAACGCATGCATGAGACGAGCTAGGGGAGGCACACCTGCCCTCACCCTCACTAAGTCCACCACCCACTCGCTCTCATTCAATCACTCCCACTTTCTCTCTTACTGTCTCACTCACTCATGCACCCATTCATCATTACGTCACACACTCACCAACTCGCTCACACACTCTCACTCACTGACCCCTCCCATCTATTACGTCCCTCTCTCACTAACCCGCCTACCCATATGCTCACTCACTCACTAACTCACTCAATTGCTCATTCACCCACCTACCCATTTAATCACTCACTTACTCATGCAACCCTTCATCGTTACGTCACACACTCACCAACTCGCTCCCCCACTCTCGCTCACTGACCCACCCATCTATTTACTACGTCCCTCTCTCACTCAGCCACCTACCCATTCGCTCACTCACTCACTCACCCACCTACCCATTCGCTCACTCACTCACTCACTCACTCACTCACTCACTCACTCACTCACTCACTCACTCACTCACTCACTCACTCACTCACTCACTCACTCACTCACTCACTCACTCACTCACTCACTCATCCATTGACCTCTTTATCATGTAAGTCGCTCTCTCACTCACCCAGTCACTCGACAGGCAGTGTAGTTAGTCTAAGTGCCAGCTGCATACAGTTTCCCATCAATCGCGGGAACAAGAACTCTTACACTAGCTCGCCAAAATAGTTTTCCATGTAATATGAGCCGTGTGTACCTGAACGTGGCGTTGCTCTGCGCTTGTTCACAAGTCCTTACTACGCTCTGTCACTTTATCTTTGATGTCTCTTGGGAAAAACAAGAAGAAAAAAAAAAAAAGGGGGGGGGGAGGGGGGAGAAGAGAGAGTCTATTACGGAGCTCTCCTCTGTTTTCTCAGACCACCCGATTTCCTCTTGGCTCAACAGACAGTGTATAAACGCTGACTTTGAGTCAGTGAATAGAGACTCCTTAACTTTTTCCGGAGAACTAGAACTATATCAAAAATTGCCATTGGCATCTCGATGTTTTGTGCACAACTTACTCCTTCATCCCTTCCCCCAGCGCAGGGTGGCAAACCGGGCGCGCGTTCCGCTAACCTCACTGCCTTTCCATGCTTCTCGCTCTGACTCTTAAACTTAGTTGCCAAGACTCCGTATTCATACCACAGAGAAACTCGGTTCGACATCTCATTTCAAGATCGCATAGCTTCTGAGTGTTTAGGCGTTTGGTAACAACAAACAAAATATGATTCAGTTGAAAATTTCTTTTCGCGCAGCTCTTGACACGATTGGAACCCGCAGCGACTTATCCATGTCTCGATGCATAGCAATCACTGTGAAGATTATCCATAATTCTGTAGAGAACAAGAAAAAAAAGAGGTATATCACGTTTTTTTATTTTTTAATTTAACGAAAGTTATTCTAGGATCACTTGATAGAGAGGATATATCATCAACCGCTACAGCGCATCATACAGCGGCTTCCCCGCAGTGCCGCGTGTAGCAAGTGTGTGTGTGTGTGTGTGTGTGTGTGTGTGTGTGTGTGTGTGTGTGTGTGTGTGTGTGTGTGTGTGTGTGTGTGTGTGTGTGTGTGTGTGTGTGTGTGTGTGTGTGTGTGTGTGTGTGTTCACGTCGCTGTGCTGTATTTTGTTTGGTGCTTTTAGTACACCCTTGCTATCCAACTGATAGTCGGGTGGCTGTAGCATTTCGATAACGTCATATCTTCCTGCTTGATAGCGCACTATACTGCCGTAGCATATCCTGCATTTACTGATGAGCTTTCCACCTACGCGAAGTTAGAAATGAGTGCGTTCGCAACAAAGCAAGTTGGCCAGTATGTCGATAATTAGAATTTCGCACTTCTTGAACACACCACCTTACCGCGCGTAGAAGATCAGGGTCACCACTTTTCTGCACAGGATGCGCCTCCGCAGTAAATCTTCAACCGCTTTCACTGGCACAAGCTTGCAAAACCGACGTCTCTGGTTAGTCAATTATTGAGATGTCGATGACAACAGTACAGGCAAATAGGTGTAGGATAGGTGTAGGAATAGGCCGAAGTAGGATGACAAATTATCAGTTGGCATCGGAACAAGAATTGTAAATATAAATATGCAACGAGGTTCGTTGGAATGAGTGGTTGGCATAAGAGCGAAAGATGTGGGGACATCTCGTATAGGGCTTCCTTCGCTTTATTGACGAGACAGGAAAAATTAAAAACGAAAAACAAAAATGAAAGACATTTTTTTTTATTCACTCGGCAAATATACGTACAAATAGGAAACAAAGGAGCAGGGGAGCATGGCGTTTTAACATGCTCAACATCGTATACTGTCATCATCATCATCATCATCATCATCATCATCATCATCATCATCATCATCATCCTATATTATGTCCACTGCAGGACGAAGGCCTCTCCCAATCCTCTCCATTCTTGCCTGTCCTGCGCGAGCTGATTCCATTTCACGCCTGCGAATTTCTTGATTTCGTCCCCCCATCTTACTCTCTCTCGTCCGCGGCTACGCTTGCCCTCTCTTGGTATCCATTCCGTCGTTCTAACTGTCCATCGGTTATCTATCCTCCTCATCACCTGGCCTGCCCATGTCCATTTTTTCTTCTTAACGTCGGTTATTATGTCGGCGACTCCCGTCTGTTCTCTGACCCACTCGGCTCTCTTTCTATCTCTTAATGTAACGCCTATCATTTTTCGTTCCATCGCCCGCTGGGCCGTTCTTAACTTCCTCTCGAGCTTCTTCGCAATTCTCCAAGTTTCTGCCCCGTATGTCAGTACTGGCAAAATGCAGCAGTTATATAACAATAACAGTAATATCTGTCTCTTGATTCGATATTCGCCATAAGTAACGGCGAGAGGCAACCGTCACTGGTGTTTGCATCCTCCATGAAGAATGGCTACATTTGTCCGGCGGCGTTAATGCCGCCACACCCTTAAAACTAAGCAAGCGAGAACTTTTCTATTTTATCCTCACCTCTTAGCCAGGAACCTTGATCCCGGAGATTTAACAAGCAACCGAGTGAGAAAGAGGGAGAACGTTCTCTAATTAGTACTGGAAGCACGCCTAGAATGCTTCTCCACATGGGTATGGTGAAGAGCGAAGTAACATATACACTGTATGTAATACGCAGAAATTGTACAGATAAAGAACGAACACGAAACAAACCGCAACACTCGACAAACTAAAGTATTCCGACGAAATCAATGTCGCCGAGTCCAAAAGAGGCTAGCACATTAGAATCTACGGATGCAGGCCAAGGAAAGCCAGGCGACGTCCATCAGTACCTCAGTACCACAGCGATGAACTCGATCGTGGCGGCTCTCGCGAGATATCGAAAGCGCCCGCAGCAATCTTACTTGGAAATCGAAATGTAAACACACACACACACACACACACACACACACACACACACACACACACACACACACACACACACACACACACACACACACACACACACACACACACCTTCGCGCGGAGTTCATAACGCTAAACGACCACCAAAGTGGATAGACGGTGATGAGGACAATCGCCATTATCGATCCGCAGAGCGTTCCAACACGCCGAATATATATACATCTTCCACGCCCAAGTGGACACCACTTCTGGCACCCGTGCCAATACAGGGCAGTGATGCGAAGATGTCTGGCGCGCTTCTACGCGCTGGGCAGCCGCAGTGCAACGCGACTTCCGATTCCCAGGATCTCATTGCAGCAGCGGTGCAGAGGCGCGTCCTTCAGGCTGCTCGCGCCAGGGGGGGGAGATAAGGGCAGAACGTTTGTTCGCGAAAGTGCCAAGAAGGAGTTCGATTATATCTATACGAACACACAGTAGAAACGCGAGCCAAAGTTAGGAGGCAGTAAACATGTGTAGAAAACATACAAAAATAACCTTATTTTTCTGTTGGTTGAAGTTAAAGACGATAGAATATCAGTCGTGTGAACATTACGTCCTCAGTAGTGAACGAAGGGAATCTTTTGAGAATCCGATTTACGTTAAACCCGTTGGCCTGCTGAACATATGAAGCGAACAGCTAATGAAGGAAAGGAAATGCTGCGTAATTATAACCTTATGGAAATGAGAGATAAGGGCAGAAACATACAAACAAAGAACAGAGAGAGCAATACAGACAAAGGAAACGTCCAGGAAGAGGATAAAAAAATAATAAGCGCACGCACAGAAGAATTAATTGTCATCACGGCAACAAAGAGCTGGCGAAACGGGCTCTTTTCCCGAGTTGTAAATGTACACAAACACTCTGACAGAAGCTGCGCGCTATCTGAGGAGCATGTTTACGAAGCGTCCACTTTGACCGCGCTCTCGTGAACACTTCGTCGTACACATGAGAGTAAAAATCCCGAATGCAGCAAGGCATAATATGAGCCGAGGCAAGGCTATCGCCACAGTTACATGCCATTTACCTTTACAACGGACACCTGCTTTCAACGCAAGAGTGGCAGACAACACCCGTAACATGACGAGGTACATGTCAGTGACGCGTTTGTTCACGGACACTTGTTCACTGCAGCGTGAGAAAAAAACGTTTAAGTGGAGACGTCATGTCATGCCTTCCATATGAGCGCTAACATGCAACAACAACACGATATTGTTAGGAAACTATCCAAAGTACTGCTTTTCGCAAACTACTATTATCTTTAAAAAATATAGCGGGCGCATGATGGCTTGATTATACCTTTCTTTCTCTCCACTCTGATGAGCTCTTTCCTCTTCCCTCAACGCACATGCGTCATCAGAACAGGGCCCGTTCGTTTCCTTTCACCGGAAGCTTACGTGGTAAATACTGCCGACCGCATCCCAATATGTAAAAGTGGTGGAAAGAAGTTGGCTGTCGGAAAAAAAAAATTTTTTTTTAATCTAAAGCGTAAAGTTTACAACTCTGTAATGACGATCCATTACATACAGTTATCAATGACTGAAGTTCCATTCCGCCATTCAATTTTCTATTTTCTTTTTGCGTCTCCTGTTTACCCCCATACACCCTCTCGACAACGTATATACAACCGGTGTCATTCTATAGTCACACTCGTGTACCCAACTCACATCTGCTGACGCCCGAATAATACATACCGTTTTTATTTTTTTGCTTTCTTCGTGCTGGGCCATTGGCTTCATTTTTTCCCGCTGTCAGTATAGCGACAAATGTTCTTTTCTTTCATAAAGTGATCTCCGCATCGTTTTACCGCAATGCCGGAAGCGGCGGAGTTCCCCCCTTGATGCCCCTCTTGATGCTCTTGAGCTATTTCCATGTAAATCGAGAACCCAGAAAGCGTATACAAGCTGCAAAATCATATGTACATTTTGGTTCACGTGAAGCGCTTTTTTTTTTCTTCAATTCTTTCCTGATTACTCCATGGCACTCCCGCTTGCACACTGTACACGGCTAGTGACTCGTCCACCTCGCGTCAGGCAGTTGCGGTGGTGCGTTTCTCCTTCGATTTTCCTCAACTGAAAGGTCACCAGTACGCACTCCCTATACGAAAACCGATTGACCCTGCACCCAATGGCTCCTCAAGGGAGATGGCGGCCGGCGTGGTTGCGAAGCCTCGCGTCGTCGACGTCGCTACCCCCGCGGCGCCGCGAGACGTCCGGGCCGTGGGACGCTGCGGCGACGGAGTCGCACGCGGTGAGGACGGCCGCTGCCGCTGCGGTGGCTTGCGGGATCGCCGCTGGTCATCTCGCGGTGGGCGCGTCCTTGTTCCCGAACGGCATCGCGCGGCGAGGCCGCTTCGAGGTCTGGCCGACGCCTCCGGCGCCCCGACGACGACGGCGGCCCACGCCGCCGGCGCCGCCGGCCAGGGCGTCGTCCCAATCGTCGTCTCCTTGCGCCGCTTGCTCGCGGGAGAAAGCACGGACGCGGCCAGCCTTATCTGACGCTCGGTTCGGCGGCGGCCAGCGTTGTTCCCGCTGCGCGCGCGCTCCCGATGGCTTCGCGGCGTCGTCCACCTCGAAAACCTCTCTCTCTCTCTCCCTCCCTCGCGCGCGCGCGCGCGGAACGCGTCCTGCGCGAGCGTCGTCCAGTTAACCCCCGTCGGCAGCGCTCAATCAGGGTGGGAGCTCCGCAGTTCCACAAGTGTGAGATCGGAAGAAAGGATTAGGCGCGGGTAAGACGCATAAAAAATACGAAACAGGGAAACCCGCGCCGCCGGTTGAGTGAACAGTCCTCTGATTCTCGTTACATCCTTATCTTCTACCCTTGACTATTCCGCCGCGCCTTAATACGTCGTCCGCGACGTAGATGACATGATTCTTGAGTCGTTACTGAAAGAGACATAACGAAGGTACGCGAGCGGTGAATCGCCCTGTGTTGTGCACCTGGCCGCGGACAGCCTTGTTTAACATAGCTGAACTTTGCGGAAAACCATGTTCAAGGTAGAAAAGCAAAGACGTACAGATGGCCGGAAGCAGTTCACAAAACAAAGTCTAGTACATCCCCTTGCCTTTCCTGCCTTTTCAGCGTTCTCTCATTCCCTAATCAGGGAAGTACTTATAGTTAGGGGGAGTGCTAAGCATACGCATAAGTCTCGATAGGACATTGTTCAATCCTCGGTTCATTAGTGCCTTGTACAGTTCGGCCAGCCGGAGTATGGTGTGCCCTGTTAGTGATCAGCACACATGCATGGGAACTCTGAAGAATGTCCTTGCTACCCCACCCTCTTCATACTTCTCCTCCTTTCTTGGATAAAGCTCGTTGTAGCCAGTAGCCAAATCGCCATTATAAACGATACTTGATTATTAAATAAATAAATAAATAAATAAATAAATAAATAAATAAATAAATAAATAAATAAATAAATAAATAAATGACTCTGCAAATTCCAGCATGCCCCCGGATGCGCCCCTTAGAAACAGAGTACGCTATAGACTTTCCTGCACGGCAACTGTGTGTGTGCGTGTGTGTGTGTGTGCGCAGAGCAACATGTTATAACTTCCTTGAGCAATAACGGCATATCAGTACTGTATAGCGAGAATATCCTTCACTACTTCGAATGATAACAAAGCAGTTCATACGTGTTATATGGAGACTTCATAACTTTGGGCGCGGGGTAGCGCTCCAAATTATAGAGGTATTGTTTCATCTGCGTCTTTTCGACCTTAAGAATTCTCAACCATCTGTGCTCACTTATAAGAAGCGGTCATTCGGGCGACTTCAGTCATCAACTTAAGCGCAATACCTAATAAAAGAAAAACGCATATTGCTTTAATTGTTGTTTTGCCAGACGCGCATATGCAGACGCATCGTTTTCAGATGCTCTTCGATACAGATTCGACTTCCCATGACAACTTCGGAGCAAATCCTGCAGGAGAACGCGGAAACGGCAGGTGAAATGTCGACGTGACATAAGCAGAAGGTTCAACAAACTAACACGTCATAAACCACGTATGTGCTGCAAGTGCACTGATTGTGCCTGCAGCGTATTAGGCCACCGGAGCCTGTCTAGAAGCTCGAACTATTCAAGTTATGTGACAATCTCTGTCGTTTTTCTTTTGTCTCACATACGCGTCACGAGAATCTTCTTTCTTTTCTTTTTCTTTGTGTTTTTGTTCGCGCTTGCGAAGGGAGCGCACCGCGTAAGGACCCGGCGATGCACGAGGCCCCGCGGGCAGCGCCACGAAGGGTCGACATTGTCGGTCGACACAACACTTTTCCATTTCTCGCAGAAGAGCGGACAATCGGAGCGGTTGCTAGTTTCCTTGACTCTGAACAGCGCTGCGTGCTTCGCGCTACGAAATTACTTCGGTACACACATAAGCAATTACCTTATCAGGGCGTCGTGATCTCGTTTTCCTATTTTTTTCCGTTCCCTGCTTTCTTCCCCCTATTTACAACTCGAGCTACATAACCGGGCCGCTCAGTGGAGCCTGTCGATGGCATGCACGGCAGCTGGGAAGCGGCCAGCCGCCCTCGGCGAATGGGTGGAGACCGTAGCTATACAGTGATGCTTTAGCCCGCAAAACGAAATAAAGGCACGGTCAAGTGAAGCCCGCATTGTTCCACCGAACATGTAACCTCCCCCCTCCCAAAAGGAAGTTATAGTAAACAACAAGCTGCGTTAAACTGTAATGCACGAGGTGCTGCACGTATTGCATGCCTTGGTCGAATCTGTGTTGCAACCCAGCCTGTCGTATTTTGACGAGCTAATATAGCGTAAGGGCAGCTTATTCTGTATGTGCTCTCATATCCTATGGGCTCACGGTATATTCTGATCCCGAGTCGCAACTTCAATTACTACTCGACCACTAGGATAGCTTTCCACGTCGATTAAAGGGGTTGCTTGACAGTTGATACAAATGGAACGCACGAAACTAGGTTATTTACAGCTCTTCCAATGGCACGCAGGCCTCTCTTTG
Source organism: Hyalomma asiaticum (assembly GCA_013339685.2). Taxonomy (NCBI): domain Eukaryota; kingdom Metazoa; phylum Arthropoda; class Arachnida; order Ixodida; family Ixodidae; genus Hyalomma; species Hyalomma asiaticum. Next base: position 30,352,166 of record CM023484.1, read on the forward strand.
TTTACTTCACTTGCTGCACAGATTTGCTGCGATATATGCTGCAAGTTAGGAATCAACAACACACTGCGCTATGCATGAATATATACGGCGCCTCCCCGTCAAATGAAGCAAAGAACATTCTGTCAAGCTCGACTAACAAAGCTTGCATACTTGGACACATTCTGTTGACGTTACGTGCTTGGCATATATAGTCAAGTGGATGCGAATCTTTACTGCTTCTGTACTAGGGCACACAACGCACCAAACTCGTTGCAAATGACTCAGAAAAACAATTATGACGTCTCTGTGGCGTTCTGTATTACATTTTGGCTCAAGGACAACAACAGTGCACGTGTACCAGCAAAAATTGGATCCTGCACGATGAATACAAGGTGAAAGCAAATGTTGACAGTCATGCATCATTGCAGCACACTAGCCACATCCTTGAATTAGAAGGGACACTTCTTGAAGCAACGGAGGCAGAACTCGTAAACCTTTTTAAGTTGTCGGTAAAATATTACCTGGTTTTTCGCCAAAATGCTTGGGACCTTCTTTTACGAACTGTACCAGCTGTTTTCCTAATCAAGTGAACGTGTTTTAGGTACTTTTGTAGGGAATTGGTGAACAGATCGTTCAAAAAGATGGAAAACACAGAATGTCGCCGGGGCCAACGGTTCGACAAGTGGACCTGTCTTCGTCAGGGGACGAAGACAGGTCCACTTGACGATGGCAAGTCGACATGTCGAAACGTTGGCTCCAGCGACATTCTGTGTTCTCCATTGTTTTTCAAAGGCGAGTCCGCTTGTCGAAACGTTGGATCCGGCGACATTCTGTGTTCTCCAACGTTTTTTAATGATCTGTTCATCGATTCAAGCCTTCATCTTACCCTGAGCTTCTGTTTCGTAGAGAAGTATTTTACTCTCCTTGGCATAAATAATCTACTTTGCTATCTACTTAGATATCTTACTCGAAGCCAAGCAGGTAACGACGCCTATTCATTCTGGTCACCCACCGTGCAGGAAAGTAACCCTTTCAGGGTGTCCTCCGTGGCGGGCGCGTTCTTGCCTCTCGCATTCCTTTCTCTCCTCTGCATTCTGCGACCAACCGGGAAGATGCTCACGCGAAACGACACGCGGCGCTGCCGGGAGGGAACTGGAGTGTGTGCGCGCGCGCAGCAATCAGAGCGTACGGGAGCCGGCCTTTCTTCTCGCGAGCTGCGGCGCGGGCCCGACGGCTTTCTCGAAGCCAGCGGCTGCTTCAGTCATTCGCGAGCGTCGTCCCCGAACGCGTCTTCCGCACGTTGCTGCTTCCTCGAGGAAGTCGGCGTGCGCTTCCCCGCGGGGCTGCAGCGCCAGGTACGGCGTTCAGATCGCGTGAGCGCGCTCTCACGCTAGCGTATACGCTAGCAGCGATCACGGCGCGAGGGCGAACGTTGTGGCTTTCGGTGGACGGCTTCTCGCAGTATAGAGATGGCCGGTAGGTGGTGTAGTGGTTACGGTACTCGGCTGCCACGCAAAAAACACGGATTCGATCCCGGCCGCGGCGGTCGCATTTTCGATGGAGGCGAAAATGCCAGAGGCCCGTGTACTGTGCGTTGTCAGTGCACGTTAAAGAACCCCAGGTGGTCTAAATTTCCAGAGCCCTCCACTACGGCTTTTTTCTCCTTTCTATCTTTCACTCCCTTTCCCCCACCCCCACGGACGCTTAGCCGTGCTCCCTATATGGGTTGTAGAAATTAGCGTCCTTTCCTAACCGAACCACAATCAATCAATCAATCAATCAATCAATCAATCAATCAATCAATCAATCAATCAATCGATCGATCGATCGATCGAGAGATGGCCGGTAGCTGGCGTTTGTTCATTTTACAAGAACAACAATGCTAACAGCACGAGGGCGCTGGAAAGACGACAGAGACGATGAGTTTTCGCTACCTCGCCCCACCCTCTCCTCAGCTGGTGGCGTTGTTTGCATTTCGACTTGCAGTGCCCTTAAGAACAACATCCTGGCTATGACAAGTGTCGTTCATGACAAGGCCGTCATGAGTCATGAAAGCGATCAGGTGGGCTCGTAATCGCGTTGATGATGTATGCAGCGTAGCAAAGGGCAGGGGCAGCGCTTGGGTCGCCATGTCAATTTCGGTCTGATCTTTGCGCTCCTATACATCATATGCTCTGGCTTCTACCCTCCTCTCTTTCTCTCTCTCTCTCCTTCTTTTATTTCTAGACCCTTGCCCTTCAAGTGGAGAGTATCAAACTGCATGTTTGTTTTAGCTCGCGACGATTCATATGCTGCCGTCGTGCCCACAGATTCTCTTCCCAAATCCACATTGTCGCTAGCGACGTGACCATAGCAGCGCGCGGCAATTTCGTTGCCCGGGCCGTATCTGTTGTGTAAACGATTCGGAAAATTGAGAGCGAGCGAATCTATACGAAAAAAAAAATTAGGATATGAAAAACACAATTCCTTACTCTTCTTCTGTGGGCATCACCTGCGTAAGCAAGATTTTTGCTAGTAAATATTACATATACCGCAAACAGAGCTTTACCCACGGCATCCGTAGAGTCTCTGTATACTACTATTCGTATTAAGCGAACTTCAATTTCGAGTATGCGTATTCCTTGTCCGAACATTCATTGAACGCTGGCGATATTTATATATGCTGTCCGGCTGCTAATCATCAATCAATTTTTACACCCGCGGAACGAACTCTGCCAATCTTCGACGATGCGCTTTACGCGGACCGCGGCAGCGCTATAGTCTTCAGAGTGTGGCAACCGGAACACGTTAATCACGAACGTTCCATTTGGCGCTCCAGATTGTGCACCACCATGTCCGTGCCCCATCATGCCGCACGCTTGGGAATTTTTACTGGGAACCTCCCGCCATTAAGCAGCGGCGGCTTTCTCCCTTCTTGTTTTCCTCCTTTCGAGCTAAACGCGAGAGCACTTTCGCCCGATATGGAAATAAGCGCGGAGTCGAGAACGGGGAGAGTTGTTTTCGCACGCCTCCTTGCACGCATCGAAGGAATTGGGCGCGCGCGCTCCGAGCGCGGCTCGTTAGATGCGCCGGGGCGGAAGATGGTCTCCCGGCCCCAACAGCGTACTGCTGGCGTACAGTAGCAGCGGCGGCGGCAGCTAGCTTCCGCACCCAAGAAAGAGCGGCTCGTCCCGTCGGCCAGCAGCAGCAGCGAAGGCCGGCCGCCGTGGCCCACTTGGCCACGCCCTGTCCGGCGCTCCAGTTCCCGCGCGCCGCTTCGACTCGCCGCGGGGCGCGGTCGCCTCTTCGGGGTCAACGACCCCCCCTTCTCGTCATGGGTGGGGGGAGTCCCGACCATTGGTCCGTGCCCCGCACCGCCCATCGTCTTCTAGGACGGTGCTCGTCCGGGTTCGAGAGCGCTTCTCCGCGATGAGACACACCCCTTGCCTCCCTTCGCGTCGACCCCGGATCAGAGTCTACGACCGATCGACCGACCCGAAGCGCCCTCCGCCGGAGTGCCGACTCCTCTCCACTGCGCCACTCGGATCGTACAATGAGAGGAAGCGAGCGCTGCGCTGTGTCACACCGTAGCCAGAGCTACCCTACATAGATAAAGATAAGAGTTGTGCGGAAGGCAGGAAAGCTAACTAGCAGAGAAAGTGTCCTAACTGACAATGGCGAGTGGCGAGTATGTATTGATGCAATTGAACATCTACATAGCGCTTGGCCACTATGAGGCGCAGTGGGCCACACGCAACTGCACTGCACTGCTTCTGGGCTTTGCTGTGGGGAAATCGCAGTCCAGCGCGTGCACAGCTACAGAGACGAACGTAACCGCGACGCCTGAACGAATGCGTGTTACTTTTTTATTGTTTCAGTTCGTGTTCGTCCCGAAAGGTACACGCGCTTGGTTTTCGAACGTACGACCAGCCGAACTTTCCATGCACAGAGCCGCCGCTGCGGGCGATTCGACGGCTCTGGAATATTATTCAACCGCAGTGTAACGTGGAAGACAAGATCTATAACCCAACAGAGTCACGCGAGGTTCGTTTCGATTCCGTTCGTGTGAGCGAGAGGAAATGGCGCCACTCGCGTTTCAAAGGGACGAAACGACTGAGGTGACAATGAGGAGTGAAAATTGATTGCCGTAAGCGCGAGTCAGTTATCCTTTGCACACTCTCTCTCTCTCTCTCTCTCTCTCTCTCTCCCATTTAGCAGAAGGAAAAAGAAAAACCAAACCACCGACACCAGTGTTGGAATGTAAAAAGGTTTGGTCAAACCGAATTGCGTTGTAAGCTAAAGGGTACAATCGTGTTCTGTGTGTTGACTGAGTAGCTCGCGAGCGAAGACGAAATCCTAACACATGGCTGGATATGGTAGGCTAGTGTTATAAAAGTCTGCAACGTGTAGGAAGGGCTTTTCAAAAGTATAGCCAACCCAACCCGCTTGTAATGAGGAGACACAAGTATAACATACCGACTTCTCAGAAAAGAAAAAAGAAAAATGTTTGGTCGTTGCGCAAAAATTCGACTCTCACTGACACATATCGCTGAAAGTGGAACTTCACCTCAACTCGACACCTTTAAGGCGCTGTTCCAGCCGCTGCTACGTCACTGCGTTCCGAGGTGGCGTTGCGAAGAAGTGTGTTTCCTGCCGTGCCTGTATAGTCGTCTTCGGGCCGTGCAGTTTCAACGTATCGCTTTCCGTGCTCATCGAGCCTCGAAAGGAAGCGACCCAGTTGGGCCGCTTAGAAGGACGTGCCACGCCATGCGCGAATTGTTGTCGGTCTGCGTGCACACGGCGCTCCGCAATTTTGGCTGACAGCGGATCGCTGGAATTCCCTTAGCCGCGCGTTGCTCCAGCCTCGATGTCAGAGAGGCTGTTAAGTCTGCGAGCCTTCCCAGAAACGCGAGAATCGAAACTCGTTTTTCTTTTTTCCTCTCGTTACGTGACTTCAGCCGGATACCCTCTCTCGATATGTAAACCTATATCGAAGGAAGAAGTCAGTCAAGACTTCGTCCTTCGAGAATATCGGAAATGCTCACTGTCTTGTCAGCGTGCTCATTGTCTTGCCACGTGCGTGACGTGCAGCGACACCGTACTAATTGGACCTACATGGGAAGGACGGGCCAGGAAATATAAATGGACATTGTAGGCAGTACAGCTATAAGGCGGGACGCTATGCATGCAACATGGTTCCCGTATGCTTTCTTTTCTGATACTTTCGCTTTTTTTCTCATAGCTTTCTGCCGTAACTGTTCAGACAGCAATAATTACTTAGGCAAAAAAAAAAAAACAAAAGAAAAAAATGTGCGATTTTGACGTACGCCGGACCACGGAGGAAACGGCGTCGATACAACAAAAGCACCGATTCGCGCGTGACACGTCGTGGTGCAGTTGCCACTCAGCCCGCATGCGGCGCGGCCTGTCGTCTCTCGGATGACTGCCCCTTCCCATCATTTCGTGCGAATGCCTGCGGGCAAAGAACAAGAAAGAAAGAAAGGCTTGAATAAAGCAAAAGAAGAGCGATTGTCCATCGCCGAGGCTGCCGTGCGCGGCAAGGTCTCTCCTCCCGGCGGCCCAATCGAACGGCAGCGCCCATGCGGCGGAATCAGGTCCAGCTGGGCGCGAACTGCGATTTCTTCGCGCCCACGAGCGTCGGGGGCAAGTTTCGGACCGCGCGCGGGAGAAGAAAGAGGGGGGGGAATAGCGATGTTGTGCAGCAGTACAACACGCGCGCCGATGCCTGCCGCTGTCCAGCCAGGAAACTGCGGGGAGAGGGTCCGGCCTCGGACACGCCCGGCTTCGCTTCCGTCAGCGCGGCGGCGGCGAAACCGGGCCATCGCACGGGGCGTTGCCTCGGGCCCGGCCGGCCTTGGGATGCCGAAGGGCCGCCGCTGCTGCTGCTGCTGACCGGCGACGGCGCGAAGGTCGCCTGCCGATCTCCGAAGGAGACCGCGCGGAAGGACTCGGCATCGTCGGGGAACACAGTAATAAATACGCGCAACGCCTCGCCTCCGAGAGCACACACTGGGAAGGTGCAGCCTTCCGTGGCGCCGCCGCCGACCTGTCTTCCTTTTGAGTCAGCAGGTGTGAGTCTTTGTCGACGATCGCAGCGGGACGTCGGAGAAGAAGAACGCTCCGACGTTGCCAGAGCGGCGGCGATGCGCGCGCTTGAAAGGCGCCCGATTTGTGATTAATGGGGACGTCCCTTCCTCGCGGCCCGAGGAACTCGCGACGGAGAAAGCAGTCACACACCGCTGAGACGCAGCTGTATGCTTTAAATAGGATCGAAGACATCGTCGGCCTGTGTCATCGGATGAGTCGCTGATTGAAAGCCATGTTCTCACATTAAGTTGTCTTTGGATCAGCTTAAGGCGCTATACCACTTGCAACGCCAGAAAACAGGTCACACATGAAGCATAATCCTGTCCGGGTTCATCATTATGGCATAGCGCCCAGATACACTATGAGGGTATCGGCATCATCGCTCCATCGTTTATTCTTCCGCTAAGGACACCCCGTCGGGGTATTACGTAAGAATAGAGGTTTGTTGCAGGCAGGTACATTGAGAAATAAGACAGATAAAGCATACCAGGCAAGAACTTCTATAAGCACGTATATCCATAATATATCACAAGTTGTGACAAAAACTAAAAATAAACTCATGTCTCGACGATTTGTTGTATACTAATAATAGCACGGAGGGTACGAAAGTATGACTAGCATGACTGATGGGTCGTGGCATCAATAACCTGACATGCTAGTCGGTTGTGTCACAATTAACGACAATAAAATTACGTATGGCCGCACTCTATATGCGGTTATATGTGCGACACATAGAAAGAAAGAAAGAAAGAAAGAAAGAAAGAAAGAAAGAAAGAAAGAAAGAAAGAAAGAAAGAAAGAAAGAAAGAAAGAAAGAAAGAAAGAAAATCACGTGTGCCTCATATCCGCTTTGGATATGCAGTTATGAGCCACAGGTGATTGACTTTAACTATGTCTAGCCTATTCAACAAAAACTTCACCTTGCACTATGTAGTAGCTAGCGCCGTTACAGACACTTAAATACAACACCAAAGACGCCTAAAGTTATGTTCCTTTAGAACCCCATTCTTTCGCAGCGTATTGCTAGCCGAGTGCGTTGATAACGTGGGGCAGCCCTCAAGTCGTGACGTCAGCGGATGTCCATCGTTAAAGTGAAGCATTTGCCTCTAACCATTAACGACGGAAGATGTAATTTCCCAAGGCACAATGCTGCCGATATATAGAAACATTGTAGCTCGTGTGGGGCTGATCGCACCGCCCGATACCTGCTTTCCCCTTGGGGCAGAAAAGTCGCTTCTCCGCATCCTCACGCAACGGCCTTCAAGATAATAAAATAGTTGTGTGCTTTAAGCAATGAAGTAGCGCTCTTGGTAAGCCCGTGAGCAGAAGCAGCACATCAGTAGGTAACACCTATCATGCTGTCACGACTATCTATAGAAAACAAAAAGCGTTCAACAGGAACATCACCCGTTCCAATGACGTGTAATCTTCAACGTGCTGCTTATATAAATCACTCAACAGCATAACGACACATTCGTACGCGTTTCCCATCGAAGGTGGTGTTTGTTCGCGAAACATTTACTTCCTAAAATGTTCTCATATAAATATAGATGCAATCCAGTGGCGGTGACGTGCACATGTCTCATCATAACGAATAGGGACACAAAAAGACCATCGTCTATAACGAAGTGAATATAGAGTAGAATTGTCGTTATAAAATGTATTACGAACGCACGTTTATAACACTTATCAATTACAGCAAAACTATATTCGTGTCAGACGAAGTTCATTACAACTAATGGTTTGGCTTTATTCCGATGGAAGGTGATCAACCAATGACAAACTGGCTGAAAGCCGTAGAGCTTTGTGAGTTCGTTCCCAGATTCGTACCACCTGTAAGACGAAAGTGTCAATCCATGACAGCAGAGCTTTTGTCTCCGCACGGCGAGTGAAGTGCGTTTGAAGAGCGTGCCGAAGACTAAACGAGTGATCAGTTCAGAACATAAGAAGCGATCAACAGCGGTCAGAACACGAGCGATCAGACAAGGCATCTGTACGCTGGGCTTCAAGATCATCCCGGCGTCGCAGGAGTAATAAGTGGTCGAAATAGGTGGCCACAGAGATTAAAAGACGCGCGCATACTCTCCTTTCGCTCGCGCGATTGCGCGAACAAGTAAAGAAACATTGCTCGGAGACAGCTAAATGCCAGGCATGAACACATGGCCAGGATGTTGGGCCCATAACCTATATTAGTGCGCTCGTAACTTTCAAACTGCCATCACTTTCAAGAGCGACATGCGAGTAAGGTTGTGTGATGCCCGTAGTACACATATTGGCATGCAACTACGTTTTTGTTAGCACAATTTCATTACTTTTGTTATGAAGGAAAGTTCGGTTAAGGAGCATAAGGTACTCGCTGAAACTTTTACCTCTTCTTAAGTTAAATATTTAAGTATATCTCTTGCAGAACTGCTCCAATGAAGGCAGTGAATAAGTTCGTACACAGGCGAAAATTAGACACGGGCTACAAGAATACAATTAAAAGGACAACTGAAGTGCTTATTTATTTATTTATTTATTTATTTATTTATTTATTTATGCCGTGCTATGCATACACTAATAAAACTTCGTACCACGCATCTTTCCTACGAGACGGGTTTTCATAACTCGACTTCATAGGAAGTTACGTTGACGGATACGTCTGCAAACTCCGTTTCACTTCTAAATTGGCTGCTGAATCACATTAACAGGTAAATAAGGCAGGCAAATTAAGCCCAGTATGCGAAGACGGCCGAGATTAGTCACACACATGCACTCATCATGAAGCTACTGCACTCATACACTGGTAAAAATCTATGATTACAGGGAAAAGGGGTAAGCTGAGTCCCTTTACTATTGCGAGCTTTAAATACCAACAACCAGTATCACAATACAAATCTAACTATAAACCAGTGCACATAAACTTGCTTTTGGTTTCAACTAATATTTGCATAATTATGCCGCTTTCGTAAGTTGATGATTGATTTGTGGGGTTTAACGTCCCAAAACCAGCTCTGATTATGAGAGACGCCGTAGTGGAGGTCTCCGGAAATTTCGACCACCTGGGGTTCTTTAGCGTGCACTCACATCGCACAGCACACGGGCCTCAACATTTCGCCTCCATCGAAATGCAGCCGCCGCGGCCGGGATTCGATCCCGCGACCCACGGATCTGCAGCCGAGTGCCATAGCCACTAGACCACCGTGGCGCGGCACTTTCATAAGTTCCCTGTTGAAGTTGTATGAATATGCTATATCAACGTACAAGTTCGGTACACATCTTCGTGAAGACGTATACATTGTGACTTCTTGTGTAGTACTTGCCGTTGGTTATTCTCCAGCACCATCAATCAGTCAGTCAGGGTATTTCTATTCGTTTAAAGGACTACCGGCAATATTTTGACATTTTCGTAGAATTCAGGAACCTGAGTTCACAGGGTCTTTGGATCGCCAGTCGTCTTTCTTGATATCTCTAGCGTCGGACCAAGCTAGAATTTCTTGTTACTAACAATTCCAGCATAGGGTTGTCTTTAAAAAATGCGAGTTCCACTCTATCTCGTGCAGTGGCATTCGTCTTGCCACATTCTTACACACACTGTCATAGTGGTGACCTCCTTTGTTCTTCCTTGCAGGTTGGGCGAGCACGTGACGCGGTGTCCCGCGCGCGAGTACCGTTGCGACCAGTGCCCCAAGGTGTTCAGCTGGAAGAGCAACCTGATCCGTCACCAGGCGGCGCACGACGCATCCCGACGCTACGTGTGCGACGCGTGCCGCAAGGTGTTCACCGACCCGTCGAACCTCCAGAGGCACGTCCGCTCCCAGCACCTGGGCGCCCGGTCGCACGCGTGCACAGAGTGCGGCAAGACGTTCGCCACCTCGTCGGGCCTCAAGCAGCACACGCACATCCACAGCAGCGTCAAGCCGTTCCGCTGCGAGGTGTGCCTGAAGGCGTACACGCAGTTCTCAAACCTGTGCCGACACAAGCGCATGCATGCCACCTGCCGCATGCAGATCAAGTGCCACCGGTGCGGCCAGGGCTTCGCCACGGTCACCTCTCTGTCCAAGCACAAGCGCTTCTGCGCCTCGTCGCCAGCCGGCGGCCGCGCGCCGCCCGAGCCCATGAGCGCCGCGCCGCTGCAGCTGCTGTTCCCGCTGCTGCACCACCGCGCACCGCAGCCGCCGTCGCCCAGCAGGCGCTCCTCGGGGTCCGAGGAAGAAGAGGAGCCCAGTAGCAGTAGCCTCGAGAGCGACGTCGAGCCCTTCAGCTCGGACTCGGAGCCCATGGACCAGCGCGCGTCGCCCAAGCAGGGCGCCGTCTGCCCGGAGCCCGGCGCACTGTGCGCCCAGCAGCCCGCCGGCTCTTTCCCGGCCCCCGCGGCAGCCGAGGCGCCCTGCGACCTCTCGCACAAGGCGCGCCTGTTGCACGAACCGGGCGCCGACGAACCGCTCGACCTGCGCACGCGGCGGCCCGCGGCGGCCGCCGCGGTGCTGCCGGCAGCCCCCGCCGAGCCGCCTCAGCCCATGGCGCACCCGCGGCCCATCCCGCCCACGCTGTTCTTCGACTCGCTGTACCGGCACGCCGACAAGCTGCCCTTCCCGGCGTTCGCGCCGCGCTTCTCCTTCCTCAGCCCGCTGCTGGGCGCCTCGCTAGAGCTCATGCGAGCCGCGCCGCCACCGCCGCGGCTGCCGCCGGCCGCCAAGGCGGGAGCCGACGGCGCGGCGCGGCCTAAGGAGCGCTACTCGTGCAAGTTCTGCGGCAAGGTGTTTCCCCGCTCCGCCAACCTGACGCGCCACCTGCGCACGCACACGGGCGAACAGCCGTACAAGTGCAAGTACTGCGAGCGCTCCTTCAGCATATCGTCCAACCTGCAGCGGCACGTGCGCAACATCCACAACAAGGAGAAACCGTTCAAGTGTCCGCTCTGCGAGCGCTGCTTCGGCCAGCAGACCAACCTGGACAGGCACCTGAAGAAGCACGAGGCCGACGGCGCGCCCCAACCCGGGGACCGGTCGCCGCGCCGCGACGAGCCGTACTTCGACGAGATCCGCAGCTTCATGGGCAAGGTCACGCAACAGCAGCAACACCACCAACAGCAGCAGCGGCCCTCGACGCCGGCGTCTCCCGACTCGTCTCAGCCGAGCGTGTGCAACTCGCCCGACGGCCGACACTCGCCCACCTGGCCCCCCACCTCACCCAGCGTCGTGTCCAGCGAAGACCAGCCCGGCGCGCCGGCGCCGTGATCGAGTCCCGCTGGCACTGCCGCCGGTTAACGCTAGTCAGGACTTGGTTCAGAATAATATATCTCTCTTCCACGGCGGTGACGCCGCGTGCGCCGGACTGCTGCGACGCGTCTGTGTTCGTCGTCACGTCTGTGGCTCGTCTCGACCCCAAAGACAATCCCTTTTTAAACTGTGGGCCTCCGCCGAACGCGCGGATTACTGGCCCCGCGGACTCTCTCGAGCCGACCAAGAGACTCGGCCCCTCGGACTTGCTAAGTCGGTTTTCGTGTCTTTTAATTTAAGTGGCGATCGTGCGCGAGCGTCGAGCCGTGCGCGACGAGTTCCTCGAAGGTCTGTGCTATTGAAGAAGGAGTGGCCAAGGGCAGATCGGTATCTGCAGGCATCTGTTCTCTCTACGTCACCATACACTGGCTCACTGGCTGCGCAGTAATCGCGCGAGCCGTTCCGTTCCGAAGCCAGCACTAGTTGAGAACGATCAGCAGCCATTAAAGAGCAGGCTACACCAAGGAGTGCTCTCAACCCTCGATGAAAGGTGCAGTTAGTGGTGGCCTCACTGCCTTCCATGGCAGTGGCGGCGCTCGATGTGGGGTGACCAAAGAAGTCACCGTGTTCTCTCTCTCTCTCTTTTCTTTTCATGCTCAGCAATCACTTTTCATAGTTGTAATTAAAGATAAGGTATGATAAATATTGTTTTGGAAAAAGTGACTGTCTGCCTGAAATTTGTGTCGGCCATTGGCGCCCCTTTGCTCAAGGTAAGGTATACAGCGAGAGCTCGCTATAGTCATCGCTTAATTGAGTCTTCATTGATGAAGTAACGGCTGCGCTGCAGCAGGCTTATGAGGCAAAGGCCAGCGAGGTATTCGAAATAGTGTTGTGGAAAAATAGGTGAAAGGTGCACGCATATAGAAGCCCTCAATGTTAATTTTAGTAGATAAATAACAGTTTAGTTTGAAAATTCTGTAGCTGTACTGACGCAAGTACAATGATTGCTAGACTTCTGAACCGGAAGTTAGAAAAATCCGTCGCTTCTCCGTTAGTGTTATTTAGAGGGATGGCGAGCTATTAATGTGCAATACCAGTCACTGGGTGCAACTGCACTCAAATTTCTGAAAATGGATTTCATAACAAATTAAATCTCAAGACGCACCAAGCCTTCATGCAGTCGGTACTCGCTGTACATAGTGCTCAGCGTGCGATTCTTGCAAGCACGACTATGTGTGTGAGAATGTTTGAGCGTGGATAGGCTGCAAGCATATGATCTCAGTTCTGTTATTTCACTGGGGACACACGTCCTACCAAGCACGCCAGCACTAAATCTTATCACGACTTAAGTATATTGTTTATGTTTGTATGCTTTCTTTGTTTTACTTACACCACACTGCTTGAGCCTCTACAAGGTTTGCAGTATTGTGTAAATGAAATAAATATAAAATAAGGTAATCACTGATATAAACCACGACAAACGAAGATGAACAAGGCCCAGTAAAGTGAGAAGAACGAAAGAAAAGAAGCGGTTCATCTGTGTCATACGTGCACGGCATTCGTCAGGATCTTAGCCACTGATAGTCAAATGTCGCTGATTTGTGAATGTGCGCTAACTCGGACATCCATCACGTTGCTACGAGAACGTAACGCCTATACGTGAACGCACAATCAAATTTGAAGGTACAGCAATGGCCGCATAGAGGAAGCTTTCCAGTCAGTCTAACTACTACTCTATGTAGTTTCATAGGATGTGAGCAAAATTATTATTCGTAACGTGCAATGTTTGACCACAGGTTCTAGCACAAACGTTTACCCTAGGCAGAAGGCATCATTCGGCCTATACTGCTGCAACTATATCACGGGATACATATTTCGCAAATAATAAATGCCACAACAGAAAACTGCTGTTCTGGGTGAGAAATCCAAAATGCGGAAGCGGGCATTTCACCTGCCGCAGATACGAGGGCAAGCGAAAGGGAAATTACAAACAGCGTTCAGCGTCCCATAAGCCGGAGCATTAAGAAAAATGCCGTGCCTAGTGAAATGCGACAAGGGTATCGCAGCTGCCAGTGAAGGACTCGCGAACGCGCACGGCATAGCCATCTCTCCTCTCTCAAGGTAAGCCGTACAGAAGCTGCTTCGAAGCCCTCCTGCACTCGCCCTGTATCACAAAGAACAAGCAGCTTACGCGCTATCTCTGTTGTGACGTGGCCGACGTGGCCTAAATGAAGTAGCGTAAACTGGAATAAGGAAGAGGCCGCCTGTAGGCGTCGGTGCAGCGCTGAGTCATGGCCTTTAAAGAAGAAATATTTCTTGGTACTTATTAAATATTTCGGAAAATGTTGTCACGCATACTTTGCGCCGTGCTCATACGTGCAACAGTAAAGTTTATTTCATTGTTTCATTAATTCAAACATACATACCTTATCCCGTGGTACAGTGGGAAGGGGTGGCGAAAAGGCAACTGAATGCTTGACAATGCGCCAGTCCCCGCCCAGACCACGACATTGCACAACACTCAGCATGTGATACATAAATGTAGTAAACAAAATAACAAAAACATTGCAGAACACTCAGTCTGGTGTTCTAATACATAAGTACAGTGAAAGGGAAAAAAAAAAGAGGAAGAAACTAAGCCATGGGTTTAACAAGTGATCAAGAACATATCTGATATCAAGAACTCAAGAATATCAAGTTCGTGTAAAGCAAGTAGCAGCCATCCTGCACCAGTGCAAGGGATATATACCCAATACAGGAACGTCACTGCTCGTCGCCTCTGAAGAACGTACGTACACTATTAAAGAACCGAGCGGCAAAAACCGGAATCGGGGATCATTACAGTCCATCCCTATTCAATAAGCGAGGCTTAAAAATAAAATATTTCCCTCACTACTATCGAACAAGCAAATTTCTGGTAAAAAAATGACGCATGCACTTTCTAACACACCGCCGTCATTTTTCCTAAGATCTCATGATGAACGAGTCTTCAACGAGTATTCATTACATTCCCATTGTTATAAACGGGCAGCAAAGAGTTGCTGGGAAATTACAACGCGGAAATAACGAAACAAGAACATAGGACAGCGACCAGATCACTGTCTCTTTCACAACTGAATTCACACGAGACACCTTTGGGAAACTCAACATCCACTAAAGGCAAACCTCAAAAGCATGCGTCTTCGTCATGCCTAGTCGTCCGAGAGCTCCAGCTTGTCAAAAATGAACTATCATGGTACCACAGTACAGCCTAGTACCATGCATTACGTTCAGCGCTCGTGCTTGTCATTAACGTATTTTTTGTCCTTGCTGTCCCGTCACCCGTTGTGCGCTGCCATTTTTCACTATGACCAAACAAGTGGGGCCACACGTAGGTCTTAAAGGGACTGTATACTGGTCGGAAAACCTTTTTTTTAGATTGTGGTAAAAATTGGACAGATCGTGCGTCACATTTACGGGAACGAGCACGCTTCTGTCCTAGAAAAAACGAATTATGTTTTTAATTTTGCTCTGAAAGTTGTACAAAAAAAAAAAAAACGCCGCCAGCGACACCCAACAGCGTGTTTGTCAATTTATATGTGTACGAGAACAAACCCACTCAGGCATGCATATTCCGCCGAAAAACAATTATGTCTTACAAGAGTACTTCACCCTACGAGACACCTTTTTATAGCGTGCAAGAGAAATTCGTTTTTGTGTTTGTTTCTTTTGGTGATTTCGGGGTGGCGCTGCCTTCGAATTCGTCTGCCTGTACAGGCGCGTGGTACTGCGCTTGTCCTGCATGCGGCGTTGCCTGTCCGAGGCGCACCCCAGCGCGCCGACTTTCGCTCGCCTCTCCCCCTCGTCTCCTCTGCAATATCGTCCTTGTAACCGACCCCTGTTGAGAATAAGCCCCCCGAGCCCGAAAGGGTTGCTAGGGGGACGACGACGCATCGTGCCCAGTACCATTGTTGTCGGCGTCTGTACACGTAGAAAAGGGGCAACTTCGTAGATAAAAAAAAAATCCTGTTTTAGTAATTTCCACTCAGTTTCTGGAGAAACCCCTGCACGCTGGGATACTTCGAAAGGTACGCTTTCTATTAAGCCAAAAAAAAAAAAACAGGAGAGCAACGAAGGACGGTAGACAGTCCCTTTAAGCATGAACTACCAAATGAACTCAACCGACTCTAAATCCTACACAAGTAATATTTGAGAATATTTGAGAATATATTTGAAGTAATATTTGAGAATATTTGTAAATTTTATACCTTGTATTTCATTTTCTATATTCTGTTTGATATTGTCACTGACATTTATGTACCCACTCCTGCTTGGGCCCGAATAGGGCCTGCAGTATTTGTAAATAAATAAAGAAAATATAAAACGCGAGGAAATAGGTACCTTTACTCTCTTCACTGGATGAGATACGGCCATTTTATTTTAATGGCAGATGGTATCCGTATACACTAATGAGTAGGCGCGAACACATTCACAAGCAAACCTACAAGGACAGAAAGCTGAGGGAGTTGGTAAAGGTTCATTAGGTAAAGAAAAGGCCTGCAAAACACGGACAAGAGGGAAGAGAATCAGCATTCCTTTTGCCCACTTCTCTTCCCTGGTGGCCTTGTTTTGCACGCCTTTTATTTACATGCAAACCTAAGTTTTCATGCGCATGTGTTCGCGCCTATGCTCATTAGTATCAATCACGAGCCAATTCACCGAGCAACAAGTTTTTCTAGACCTGATGTTTCTAACAGCCAAGCTGAACAACCAGGCTACGAAAGACACTCGAGTGAAAAAAGTGAGGAGTGATAGAAGGGGGAGTGTTTCTACATTAATTACGACCTACTGCAACAGGTCGGCACAAGCACATAACTTTTCTCCAACTTATCTCCACAGAAGTGCGCAAATGGGGCGAGTCAATACAGCGAGCACATGCTTAGTAGCAGCATCTGCGAAAAAAAAATAATAAAAAAGAAGAAAACGAAGATGCTACATGCGAGATACAAAAGAAAAACGAAAATTAAAGCCAAAATTAAATAATTCTTTGTATTCATTCAAGCACATGCCGAACATTTTATTCAATTAAGGTTTAGGTACTGCCATTCGTATGCACGCGCTGTAAGAGAAGGGAACCACTTAGGGTTTTCGTAAAATGCCTTGATAGAGTATTTATTAGTTTCAAAAGTCATTTTAATCTATACATTTTTTTCTCAGTGTGTCGTCTTTTAAATCTTGTACACAGCCTTACATTTAGTCAATAATCAGTACTGAGCATCATTGCTATGAAGGCAAGAACATGTGATTAACTCCTGTTCGCCCCACAGAATATAGTTATATTCGAAACAGAAGAGAGGCAGAATAAGCAGAAAGTCAAAGGAACCTTGCAACGAAATGAGTTTTTAGTAGAAGGATGGTCATTTGAGCGAGTTGGAATGGTTAAACATTTTGACGGTCAGTGCGAAAAAACGGGGACGATACGCAAGGAAGGACACAAACCACAGCGCTGTCCCACAACTAACTTTTATTAGGCAACACACGCAAATTTTAAGCACTGACCAAAATAAAAGTTAGTTATGTTAGTTATAGGACAGCGCTGTGGTTTGTGCCCTTCCTTGTGTATTGTCCCCGTTTTTCTTCGCGCTGACCGTCAAAATGAGCTTTTAAGTTGTCCTATTTGGTCAGACTTGACGTTCTGTTTGTTGCAGTTCTAAACGTGAATATACTTTGGAACAATACGAGATGCCGTCGAAGTGTTAACTTCACCAAAGGTAAAAGCAATTAATTTATTTATTTATGTTTACTTGCACACTCTCATCTACGCCGAAGATGGCGCGAGACCTCGGATACATAGCGCTATAGACAATCGGCAACCGCAAAAGCAGCCTCTCGGCTGCATACAAACGCGTTCCGTGCAGGATAGATCTCGAACGACGAGCAAATCTGGCGCGCCGAGACGATCATCCTCGTTGTCGGCCGATCTGGGATGCGGCGTTCCCTCTCGCCGCTGCTCATCCTGCGGGGCGTCGACTCCGCGATGCGCGTTAGATGCGCCGTCCTCCACCCTTATCGACGAAATCCGTACGACGGCACCGAGCTCATCCCCTGTCAGCGCCCATCGGAAGGTCGTCCGCATTGTCCTCGAACGACTGCGCTGCCCCGATAAGCATCGGCGCGGGGGACCGCTCCCGTGCTACCTGGCCCGCCCGATCAGCCGAGGACGACGGATTGCGGGGACGGGTTTGTTTCGCACGGGGGACGACGACGCCGCCGAACAATGCTCGCTCGCGACCGAGGTCTTTCGTTTAGACTGGAAAAGAAGATTTCCCTACTACTCCACTTAACCACGGCCGCTCATCATGGGGGGCGTCTACAAGGCCGCGCCGCGGCGAGAGAGGACGAAACGAACCTTGTGACAAAAAACGAAGAGACGCTTCGACTCCGCACGTACTACGTATACTACACTTCTCCGCACACACAGCGACGACGCTTAGTTCAGCTTCGTATCGCAAATGGCATGCCTGCCTGCCGTCGTTAGATTTGCAGAGAATGAAAGTCGAATGGCCATGCGGCTAAAGCTTACCGACCGAGGACGTGGATGAACAAGGACCCGTTTCTCGTGGCTCGCTCTCGTTGATAAAGCTGCAGAACGATGGCACTGCATGGCACTTAATTCTTGACAGGGGCAATGAAGGCACATTCTCGGACGGCACCTGTAGCCTCGACGTCTACGAACGACAGCATAACCACCGTAACCACCGCCACGGCACCAGCATGCGGCAGAAGACACCGTTCAACCCGCTGTTTCTTCACCAAAATGACGCGCTTGGCAAGTGTCTCGTTCGAAAAGAGCAGCGAGGCAGCGGGAAAGCGCTTCGTCATGGCGGACGTCAGTTCCGTGGCAGGTCGGGGGGCTTGACGACTGCGTGAATCGGGTATTATTCCTGGCATCGTGCCAAGACTGCGTTGAGCGAAGAACGTTGTCGCCTGGCGCGGTGACACAACGTGCGATAACGGCGGGGGCCGAGTGTGCTCGTAGGAAAGTACCGTCCCAGATGTCATTGCGAAGCCGACAAAAAAGGAAAAAAGTTTAAAGACCCGGTATTCTTCGTAATTTCTATGTGCCCTCTTCGAGGCAAGCTGAAACTACTGCGTTGAAGGCCTAATGGCAGCAGTGCTCTGAAAGGGATGTTCCTTTTGGCCTTCCGTAAGCTTCCGGAGGGAATAAACTACAAAGCGCTTGCGGTCAGATTTTATTTTCCTCTCCCCTCAACATTTTCTGCTGTTACGCCGTTTTTCCGGGGCTGCTTACCTGGTTCTAGGGCTGCTTACCTCTACAGATATCACCTGTTGTTCTCTCTCTCTGTACTTTCAGTACTTCGATATTTGTTGGCTCACGATTACCGCACAGGATTTGACCGCTGCTTGCCTGACCGCACCGCATCGTATTGTTGCTGACTCTACGTAGCATGATGCTGCCCTAGCGCGGTTGGATAAATTGCCTTCAATTCTCTCTCGCTTTGGGAGGGAGCACATACCGAGTGCTTAAGTGGGTGATGTGTCCTTTCGTCTTTGTGTTTTGACGTAACTGCTCACGTCAACTCCAACTTATCGTTGCATATAAAAACTTCCACTTGGAGCGGTAGTTAGCGCTCCGTGCGGGTCAATTAGTCGTATCTCTCCCGTGAAGGAGACAGCGCAATAAAGCATGCAAGCAGAAACTAATTTTGAGGTCACCTAGGATTGAAACAGTACATTCGACGCTGTATCATACCATCGCAACGCTACACAAATAAAAGAAACTGTACAGAAGTGTGGCTTCTCATCTTCAAAAGCCCCTGTAAGCGCAGCAGTCACGTGCTTACTAATAAAGACGCGACATATGTTCGGTCTGATTTCCGAGTACGTTGCTGTCGCCCGCATCTGGCCACAGCAGCGGACACACGTATTATAGCCAGAAGCAAGTCTGCCGCCCGAATAACTGTTAAGCCGGCGGCCTGCAGGCATTCCACACGGATCGCAAACACCCCTGGACGATGGTCAGTCCACTATCTTCTGGGCCATCAAGGATATCATCGCAGGAGGAAATCTCGAAAAGCGTCGCTCGCCATCAGATAGACCAGAACGGAAAGGCAAGCAGGAGATCTGCATTCACAGAGTAAGTATATACGCATGCTACAGCATTTCGGCGAGGAGCGACCGGACTCGGAGCGGTGGAAGCGCCGACACAGTAATCAATATACGCCAAGTCGTGGATATGAGGACGTGCAGAGAGAACAGTAGCCACTGCCCAGCTCCACTGAACGTGTCATACTATATACACGTTCGCTAAACGAGATTAACTCCTGTGCATGGGCGGCGGCTACGCACCTCTCGTCGTTATACAAACATTTTATGCACTCGAGCGTGACGAAGTCTCGTTAACGCGTTCGAGTGTGGACGCGCCTGCCTAGCTATTACGTGATTAGAGATCAGCGGCAGCTTACGCGCTTCAGTGATTGAAAGTATAAGACATCAGAAACAGCAATCCATGCAAGATAGTGGCTATACCGCTACCGCATCCCCGAAGTATAATATTCGTCATGCACGTGTGTGCGGAGTGACCCCGTTTATATGCAGGGTGTACCACGCAACTTTTGGCAAAGCTTAAACGACCTACCACATGTACGTACCATGAAGATGGACATAATCATTTTGTTTACCCTCGCTTGGTGCAAGTCAAAATAGCCTTTGTCCGTCGAAATACGTAATTAGTTATCGGCTACCATCGCCTGGAGCAAGTCAGACCATATTTTGTATTTCGCCTAACCACGTGGTTAGTTAATACTAATTAGTCCACCTTACGAATATTAGAATTAGGACAGGTGAGTGACAATGAGGAAATTGCAGGTCGTCCTGAAGAGTGGATTCAAACTTATGGTGCTGTATAAGTGCTATGCACAAACGCTTTTACCGGGCCTGAAAGGAAGCCCGCAACTCGTGGAAAATGCGACGGCGGCCAAACTCACGGAAACGAGTCTAACCGCTTGCAGACTGGACATTTGCCACATTGATTCTCATATATAGGAGAACGTGACCAGGAGCATGCAAGCATATTTAAAATGCATGTCTTAGGTATACCCGGGCATCAACAGTGGCGCACAGTTATTCGGTTTAGACAAAAAACGTTCCCACTCTTCGTGCTAAACGGCCAGTCGCACACTCCAAAAGAGAGAGAAAGCTCTTTATTGAAATGCAGGAAACTATGCCAGGCTACGCTCAAGCGCCTCTACGCTGCCCTGCTTGTTGTTTATGGGAACACATATATACCCAATGCCCCCGAACGCAATTTCACATTTGAAGTGACGCATATTATCTATTCTTGGACATACCCAGCAGCAGATGCCAAATTGATTAAGCCGAGGGATCAGAGTTTGCGTGAAATGATTAGATGTGGGCGAACGTGCCTAAAGGTGCGCGAGTTACCCAACGAATCAATTGCAATCGCATCAACGATTGAAAAAAAAAGAAAAAAGCCCCTGTTCTTACGCCATTTCTTATGCGCGCAAACGTGCAAGCTCGGGCGATGTTCCCCATAGTTGCCAGGCATCGCCACAGGCGGTGTCTCCCCTGCGCGGTTTGCACGCGCGCGCCGGCGTGCCTCATTTGCGCGGCCGGCGGCTACCGGTCAGCAGCAGCCGCAGCGCGAAATGGAGCAGCAGCAGCAACAGCAGAAGCGGCGCCTGTCCGCGGAGGCACGCCCTGCTGGCGCTGACCAGAGCATTCTTCTTCCTGCTCGGCTCATTTCGCCAGCTCCACCCGGGAGGAGAGATGTGTTGTGTGCGTGCTCGGGCAGTTGCCGCGATGCGTTGGTGCCTCACACCCCGAGGTCCGAACGGTATATACGCCGCCCCGCACGTTCGCGCGGCTCGCCGCGGCATTGTGCGTTGCGATGGATAACCCGGGAAATTAGTCTCGCTTCTGAAGGAACGAGGACGTAACTCCCGCTGCAGACCATAACGCGAAGGAGGCACCGCTGTATGGAACGTAGTTAAAATGTTGCGGTTTCCCCCGACGTCTGCTTATTATATAGTACCGGGCTTTCAGTGGGACCGCTTTGTCTGAACGGATACAGCGAACGCGGTTTGGCGCGGGTTATGCATTGAGTGAGTGAGTGAGTGAGTGAGTGAGTGAGTGAGTGAGTGAGTGAGTGAGTGAGTGAGTGAGTGAGTGAGTGAGTGAGTGAGTGAGTGAGTGAGTGAGTGAGTGCTTTGGGAAGAAAATTACAAATTTATAGGTGACTAACGTAAAGTGTTGGGCTGGTTAGTTAATGTCGGTGGAAATATAAACAACCAGTGGAAGAGACACTACACACGAAGGAGGACACACAAAGACGCCAACTGGACTTAAAGCTTCTCCTCTGTATGGATAGCGTCTCTTCCACTGGTTGTACATATTTCTATTAGTTTATACTATTTCACACTTGCACATCAGCATTTATGTTCACTCGCAGTTTTCATAGAGGACATGTATGTATGTATGTATGTATGTATGTATGTATGTATGTATGTATGTATGTATGTATGTATGTATGTATGTATGTATGTATGTATGTATGTATGTATGTATGTATGTATGTATGTATGTATGCACGCGTGCATGCATGCAGCGGTTGAATGCGAGCGCCAACACATGATGTGCCAGCACGTCCTACGGGATCCCTCGTACGACGCTCAGCTCTTGCGTGGCGTTATTCACGTAGCATTGCTCCTAATGAACTGGATAGCCCAGTTTCGTGCCCTTGCAGAGCAATTCATGCGCGCTGGAACTGAATATTATTCGTAATTCTTCCCAGAAGCGATTGCTCACACGGAGTGTGTGCAGCTGTATAAGTAAAGAAGTCAAGAACGGCAAGGAGGAAGCGTTGCTTGAGAAGCAGAATATATGTGTCTGTTTTGTCTCGTCGTAGTTTTGGCGTCGCTCTGCTAAGCATTATGGCGCGAGTTCGATCACGGCGGCAGCTGCATGTTGAGTGCGAACTGCGAAATGCGAAAAACGTTGACGTACCAAGGTCTGGGTTCACGCAAACTATCAAAAGTGGTCAAAATTAGCTCAGAGTGCCCCCCTACACGGCGTGCCCCGTATAGTTTTCCCACATAATAAGGCACTAAAGTTTAGGACAATTATGTCCACGTTTTCCCCTCCGCGAATATAGTACAGCAGGAGCAGAGACGTTAAATCTCAGCGGCTGTGCGTGCAAGCAGTGGTGCGTATTAGTGAGCTAAAACAAATTCCCTGACCTTATCAGCATTGTGAACAAGAATGATAACGCTGCCAGGTGCCGGAAATAATCGTCGTTTACAAAACAATTTCTGGCGCGAATTTGTTTTCATACGCGTTTACGATAGATTTCGCGGCTGCCTGCGCGCAGCTGCTACTAATCAGTGTAGGTCATCGTGAAGAGAATTAAGCTTCAGCAGTAAAACAGCGCCAGAGAGCACAGTGGACTAGAAAGAGAGGGAGAAGACTACGCACCCTGTTTGTGTGTGTGTGTGTTTGCGGCCTTCATTTTTGCCTGCATTACTATATACTAATATGAACCAATTAGCACCAAAATACGTTTCAACTATAAACTTAACCAACTCGTAATTGAGACACTTTGGATAGCTGCGATGTATGCACGACGCTCCCGTCTCCACGAGCCGTTTCCACGACAGGAAGGAACAACTAAGCGGTAGGGCGAGTGAATACGGCGAGAGGGATCGTAATACGCTATTTGTGTACAACAACGCACAATCGTGACGGCAACAACTCAACATGGTACAGTTGAATTGCTTAGTGCGAACTGTTTATCGCATCGTTGCGAGATCTCTGGTATCTAATTTGCGTGCAGATAATCATGGTGCGCCAAAACATCAAGAAACGCTACCAGCACCGTCCTTGTTTTCAATAGTTGTCTTTTCACTTCAGAAGGAGGAAACCACGATCTTGCTCTTCGGCGCATAAGTCTTTGCTTCCGGGTTGTACTTGCACCTTCATTTCCGGCATTGCTGCTCAACGCAAATTTAAAGTCTCTTGTAGCCATTTCCAAATGGTGGTGGCGTTGATCGTTTTACTGCTGCCTAATAAGATGACACCCACTTTCGGGAACTGGGAACAGACAGGGTG
Source organism: Hyalomma asiaticum (assembly GCA_013339685.2). Lineage (NCBI taxonomy): Eukaryota > Metazoa > Arthropoda > Arachnida > Ixodida > Ixodidae > Hyalomma > Hyalomma asiaticum. Next base: position 30,375,558 of record CM023484.1, read on the forward strand.
GATTTTGAAAGAGTAGCAATGTCAATAAGGTACAAAGGAAAGACGTACGTAGACACAAATATGACAGAAGCTTTACTAAAACATCACGTACGTAACAGTCTGATTCAATACAGATAAGTTTAATTATAAATAAATGAAGATAACTCAATATCTTTAATAGTTAGTTGACGCGTTCGAGGGACGGATAAGTTTATTTTTGCTAGCGACGCAATACATGTTCGTGATGTTTCTGCTCCTTCACCTACAAGTGTCTGAAATAAATATATATCACAGGTTTCTGGCTCCAATTACCTATATTGTAACGTAATGTCTGGTGGCACACATCAATTTTCAGCGTGAAACCTGACGCGCGATGAGGTAGGGATTTTATATCTAATGTAATATGTTCCTTGCGCTTTCCACATTAGCAGCAGCGTACGTCATATTGATGGGCCGCGAACTATAAGACGCTTTCGCACCGAATCTGTGCCCTACTGAAACCCTAATGAAGACATTTTTCCATAATTCGTGATGTAACACTTGCTTAGTCATGTTTCATCTATAACAAATAGTATCACAAGAATGTACCGACGTCCCTTCCGTCACGGAAATGACGTCAGTAAAAGAAACGCTAGCTTTCTAGCATCAGCGCCAGATGTCTTTTTGTTTCACTTCTGGTTACCTCTTTCGATCGCTTAATTCAGTACGGATTCCCACGTCCACTCACGCTTTACGATGGCTGAGGAAAGCCTCTTAATCAAGTTTGGCAAGAAACGTTCATCGACTTCACGCACAAAACCATACCTCGTCACAAAGAGTTTCTGGAAGAGGTGCAGGACAAACGCCTCGGTGCCTTTTGTTGCCCTAAGCAAAAGTGATGCCACTGCTATACAACCAGCCGTTGGAACTGTAACTGGGCAGTCGCGAAAGCCATTAGATCCATTCACGCGGCAAACCATGGAATGTTAAAGAGAAGACAGGTGCAGTAGTTGTCAACTCAGTGACCGGCGTATTAAAGAACGAAATGAATGTATTGCACAAGGATAGAAAATTGGGCGAGTTGAATTACGTTCATGGTTGAAAGCTCAAAAGAATCCGGGCAAGAAAGGATAAAAGACGACACGACCTCTGTCTTTCAATTGAATGTTTATCGGAAAACGAATAACAGGTAGTAAACCAGATGTTACAAAATTAAAGTTTGTCACGATCAAAGCAATGAAGACGCGAAAGTCGGCAACCTGAGGTGATACCGAAGGAAGAGAACTATTTCTTCGGTACCACAGAGTGAGCGAGTGTGATGAGTGCGATGGAAGCCTGGGAGAGACACACGACTGCGCATCCTTTTAGTACGAAAGGTCTCAGAGATCTCACGGTTGCGGTGCTCTGGGTGGCTCGTGAGAATCGCCGTGTGAGAAAGAAATGCAAAAAAAATAAAATAAAAATAAAAATAAAACCCACTGGCGAAGAACCCCAGGAACGGCACTGAAGAGACCAAGGAAAACACGGTTTACACTTAAGAGAATTACAGTGTTCCCTCAAGCGCACATGAACGCAGCACCTTTTATGACCTACGTATGCCTTGTCACACGATAGCGGGCCATTAGAAACCACGCCTTTCTCGCTGGTGTAAGGCATGCCCAACAGAGCCTACGTTACTTCAACAAGCCACTGTTTTCTCACACTTCGTTCTGAAAGCCGCACATACGCTGCCTAGCTTGTTTCTTGACGAGAAAATCATGTAAGTACTGACTCTGCTCCCTGCTTTCTTAAGATGGCATGATACCTCGCACAGATATGGTACAACAGGTATCACACCCCATCCCCCCCATCGCCCCCTTTGCTGTGAATAGTCCGGTTCATCGTCACGTGCCGCTACACTCATTAGCCTGCCTTTTGAATAAACGCTCGGGGACTGACGCAGTATAGGCATACCCTGTAGACAGAAAGTGACGAACTTGCTCCAACTGCATGCTGTGTGTGCATACGAGCTCAACATAGGGCGAATAAATTTTCCTACTTACAAAACCCATTCATGCGGCACATCTTGCCCGATTGTACATAATGTGGATATTTGCATGTTATATTTCATTACACGAATGCGACAACTATAACTGGATATTGGCATTGCGGGCTTCCTGTTCTACTTTTTATTCAAGCGAAGTCAAGTTTGGAATGTGCGAAATAACGTGAAATAAGGCGCAGCAACTGCAACGTTTACGATAGTTTTACGCTGCAGGTTGCGAGAAAAGCATGGCGGTACTAACGTTTCGTGTAAAGAATACTTCTTGAGCAAGCCGCCGCATTACACCTTGTGGCTATGGCGTTGCGCTGCTCAACACGATGTTGCGGCTTCGATATCATCCGCGGAGGAGTTCTTAGATGGTGAAGTTCAAAAACGCTCGTGTAGTTTCATCTAGGAGCACAGAGGGGGGGGGGGGGGGGGGGGGGGAATGAAGAAAAAAATAAAAGAACTGGTTTCCAGGGGTAATCTGTCCCCCCCCCCCCCCCCCCCTTTCTTTTTTCTGGCTCGTCTCGTTATGTCGTGGTGGCATGTGAATCCTCGGGACTACGTTAGTTTGATGGTTCCGGTTCCGCTACTTGTTATCGCAGTTGCTAGTCGAGAGCTATTGAAGAAATCGATACGCGACCCGCACCGCAGAGTAGTGGCGCCATCAATTGAGATGCGATGTAAGCGTGCTGTGCGCTGTCGCGGCTTCTGAGACATAAGGCGCCGTCCTTTCTTCACCAGTGTCCCGTAAATGGAGGGTGAAAACAAGCATCCTTTCTGACCTTCCTCCAAGGTCATCTTTATCGTCGTACGAAAAGCTTCAGTCATGAATATATGGCCTTTGGAAACGTGCAGCACAGTGAAGTACGTTCGCTTTATAACTCGAACCTCGGCCTGGCGATATTTTACACGCGAAACGTGTCAGCGGTCTTACTGCATCCCTCCGTCACCTCCAACCCCCCCACACCCCCTTCTTTTTTTTTTTTTTCATATTTACTCCTTCATGCGCCTTCCCTTCTTGCGTCAGCAGCGATGCAAAGCAAAGGAAAGCGCCTGACGGACTCACGGCCCCCATCTGAGCAAATTTCGCCAGTGTGCTCCACGATGCGAGGCTTGCCTAATATCGGGCTCCCGCCTACTTCATCATTTAATACCGCCTGATGGCAATGGACATTATACATTTGATTTCGTGAACTCTTTGGGAGCATTACCTAGTCGAAGAAACAACGAATTCCATTCATTATTTGGCGTAAAAAAAAAAGATATTTAATAAAACTACCGTGCGCGTATTATCGCCGCATTCAAACGTACTCTTTCTACATTTTTAAGCAAAAATCACTAAAGTGCTCAAAGCACTTGCGAACTCGAGCGTTTTGCACCTGCAACCCACCCCTGACTGAATTCTGACATACAAGCTCACAAGCACATAATTTTCATCTTACTGATGCAGATTTCTTCTGCTATAGTTCAATGTCTATTGTTCGAGACATTGGGAACATTTATTTGTTGTTTATTCCCTCTTTTCTACAACTTCTCATACTCTGTTTTCAAGTGACCGTTCTACAGACGCACATCTGCTTGGTGCGTGTTGGTGCTATTGCAGTATTTACGCATATGGACCACTGCCCCACGAATCCAGAAATGTGCCCAGGAGTCTCGCCTTTATAAAACGTTACTTGTACCTATTACGCTTGACAACAAGATATATTGCTTTTGCTTTGATTGATCGTTACCATTTTCTAACGAGCCACTTTCAGCACAACAGATACCGTCGCAAAGGCCAATTATATTGGCGCGTAGTGTAATAAAAAGGTGATGAACTACAGTGTTAATGGAAAAAGCAGTAGGCACGGCCGCACGCTCAACGCCTTGGTTCCGCGGCACCGAAAAGCGTTGGCAAACTCGGCCATGTTCAACAGCGGAACAAGACAGCGAAGCCGTGCCTCGTTACCAGCGCTCACGGCGTTGCAAGTGAGCAGGCAGAACCGCCGGAAGAACGTCCGCATAGCCGCGATCCAGACATCCTCGGGCACTTCGGTACCGCCGCTCTTGGTAGAATAGCTGCTCTTCATGACGTTGTGGGCGATCTTGACGGCGCGAGCCCAGGCGAACAACTCGACACCTTGCCGAATGGTCAGGTTGACCGCACCTACGACGGAGGCGAAGCTACTAGAACGCTGGACGCAGTCGACAAATTGCTTCACGTTAAGCTTGTACCAGGTCTCCCGGCTTCTAACAGAAGGGAAGCCGGCTTCAAAGAGTGCCTTGGCCATGACAACGCCGACGGTACCCATGTCGAACTCGAGCGGCACTCTTGTCGAATACATCAGCGGTGGTCGTCTCATCGCCGGTGGAAGCACGACGACGTTGAGCAGGCGCGTGTAAGTCGCCGCTCCCGCGAGAAGGGTTTCCTCGGCGACGAGTTCTTCGAGGGAAGGCGGGTCTCGAAGACGCCTCTTCGCTTCCAGGGCTTTGAGGGACGCGTAGTAGACGGCAAAGCCGGCCGTGTAGTTATCGCCGTTGCTCATACGAGCCGAGCCGTTGGACGACGGAGACGATGAGCGCGAGGTGTGCGCAAACAGCGTGACGTGTTCTACTGCTGTTCGAGCGCCCCTCTCGTCCGCCTCGTCCATGCCACTGTCTAGCAGGTTGGCCGACGACACGTTTCGGACCCATGAAAAAATCCTCCCGGCGCGCGATGGTGTCGACAGCAACGTACGCGTCAGATTGGCATAAAGGTAAAGCCATCTGGACCCCATTACATCTAGGCTCGCCGTAGAACACAAGACGTCTGTTTCATTGGGCTTGTCGTGTATAAATTTGCTTCTGTAATAGAAGCGACCAATTTCTGCTATGATGTGAAAGAAAATGTAGATTAGCCCGATCCTGCTGTTGCTCACAAGCGACTCTACAGCTGCCTTAACGAAGGCTAGGTCTGGACACATGACTGGAGACGCTTCGTTGATTCCTAAATTCCGGGGTATCACAGAGTTGACGTACTCTAGCCAAAGCCGAAGGTCTGTCTGATGTAAGAGCGTGCCGAACTGCGACAACTTTACCGTCTCGGCGATCGTCATGTTGGTTTCCCATTGGGCAACTCTTTGGTCGTACTTTAGCAGTTCGAGCACAGTGGCGTTAACGTCCGATTTCTGTATGCCAGCGTCTCGTATCGCGCTTATTTCCTCGAGCGCTTCCCTGAAGAACTCCACGAGTGCCGCGCTTTGAGCGTGGTCGGCCAGCTTCTCAGTCAACGTCATCCCTCTTGAAACGTGCAAAGCTACGCTACCGTGCCAAACCACGTTGACCTTGAAGAGCGTATAGATTCCTCTGTGCAACGACAGCTGGATGACCCGTCTCACGGCAACCGCTACGTCGGTGAGCTGTAGAACGTCCGCGTCACCTCGGTATACTTGCACGAGTTGCCTCGCGACGTTGCTATGCAGCGTGGAGGTCGTCACAAAGCTGTTGCAGGCGGAATAGAAGCGTATCAGGGGCGCTTCGGTACGTGAAGACTCCGCCAACCGAAGAAGCGTCGAATGGAGCTCGCCGACGAATACTCGCGTCGCTTTCTCGGTGAGTGTGGTTCCGTCGGCGTTGTCGGTGTGCCAGTGGCGACACACGTGACCGTAGAAGTCGTGGCAGGGATTCACGGCCGCGTCGAGCACCGAGTGCAGGTAGTCATGAGCATTGCGACACTCCTCACTGTCGCATTGGAACCGGCGGCGCTGCCTGGTGCTCGAGGACAGCAGAACGAACGCGAGAGCGAGACAGCCCAGCGCCACCAGGACTCCGAGGCTGGTGTAGAACATGGGCGAGTGCGTCAGCTTCTCGGTGAGCGTGGTGAGGGGTACGAACTCGCGGAGCGTCGCGCCACCGACTGCGACGTGGAGAACACGACAGTGTCACGACATTTGTTTACTCGCAAGCTTGAATCTGCTTTCAATAACTTCATTACGCGTTATTCGCTATGTATTTCCTTCTTGTGTTCCTATTTTACGAGAATTTAGTTCCGCTCACGATGCAGTTCACTTGGGTGACGAAATTTCGCGTATGAAAGGAAAAATTAGCATACGCCCGTTTGTAGCACAAGCTTCAAGGAAATCCATAAGGATTTCTCAGAAATGAGAGCTTCCTAGTTGCCGAAAAATTCGTCCTGGTCCGGAGTTCGAACCCGGGACCAATCAATGCCTGTCCGCCGCGCTCGCTCTGCAAACTCAGCTAACCAGGAGGCTAGCGATTGACAGCGCGAAGGCGAATCCATCAACTCGAAGCACATGGGCACGAGTATGGCTGCTAGTCTTGTTCTGTAAAATAATCAATGCTTTGCTATCCATTCATTGCTTCGCCCTTCTGGCGAATGTGACTTTTTGTTAAGAATCATACACTTACGTGCCTATTACTACTGTCAAGATCAGAGGATAGTCCTGATAGCATCGAAGTGTGCAACACCGATGCTAAGAGCGCATGTTTAATGGCACATGAGTGCATCAGGACCACTGTTATTGAAACGAAAACGAATACTCATTGGTACTTCCTGTTTTAAAGCATTGAACTGGCACGCTAGCTGGTTTTGTGGGACTCCTGAGGATGACCGCTGCTGCAGAATATTTCAGGAAGAAACTAAACCAATGGCATAAATTGCAGTCTGTAGTCGTCGATTAACTATACTGCAACAATCACGACCACTTCAAACAGCTTACGTAAGCAATCATATGCGCCATCTTTTCGAGTGTCTTTTTCATGATTAGAGTTTAGCGAAGCGTAACACATAAAATATTTATTACCTATTCGTGAGGTTCTCTTTAGACAACTGTGATATCCTGTAAACTCTAGCTTCGATTCTTTAGATCAGTTGATCTTCAATGTTTAGGACCCTTGATAAAATTAAAACAGCAGCTATAAAAGACAGATGGACTAAAGAGTCACTACAATTTGTTTATTCAGTGAAGGGAGTTCCATTTAAATCGGTTAGGCGATAGCCTGGAAAGAACCCATCTGTGTACCCTATCGCGCGCAGACGAAGCGGGCTTCGCCGCAACAATTTCTGCTCTGAGGAGAAGCCCCTTTCTGTAGTTGTCATAGAAAAGTCAGGTCGTGTCACAGAGTTCGCACGAACCTTCCACGCGCTCTAAGCTAAGAAGAAGAAGAAGAAGAAGAAGAAGAAGAAGAAGAAGAAGAAGAAGCAAGCGTTTAATGAGAGGAAAGGAGGAGATGTCGGCCGGGAGAGTGTCTCTGGTCTGCTACTCCTCACAGGGGTAAAGGGAAAAGCTAAGCTAAGGTGGCGCATACGCGCATCGCGTGCTGAACGATAGTGCTTCCTGCACTGTTCAGAGCAGTGAGACAGAACTCGTGCGAGTTTTTCGAGCACACATATCGCACTGCTCTCACCTAGGTACTCCCACTCATGAGTCCTCACCAAACCAGCTATCTCAAAAAGCACATGATATATAACAGTTGTGAGCAGTATAATAACAACGCGCTTATCACTAAATTGAACAGTGAATATAAGAACAGCGTGGTTTGGCCATGCGAGCTTTCGCAATATACACGATGAATAAAGGGTTCACTCACTCACTGACTGGAGAGGCTTACGTATATATTCAGTCATGCTCATTTAGACATCCGGTGGCTTCGATGAAAATAAATAAATAAATAAATAAATAAATAAATAAATAAATAAATAAATAAATAAATAAATAACCCCGACTCAGAGTTGTCATAAGTAAATTTTCTGGGACCTCGTGCTTCGAAGGGAGCGATTTTGAAATTTAGGACGTGGTAGAGCGTTGGCTACAACGTTACGCTGCTGAGCTCGAAACATCCAAATCTAGAGAACGGTCGCGTACATATAATTAGCTCGGCGTGAAGGAACCCCGGTTGTCAAAATCAATGCGGAAAAAGAGGACAAACACTTTGTTGTTTTCAGGCGTATCTGTGGTTCTTTACAGTGGAAGAGAGGCAGATATACCTAACGATCGGTAGTATGGATCTTAAGACTGCACTTTGCCTCTCATTTTTCCTCTCTTTTATCGTTCATTGACCGAAAACGAGGGGTTCTTGCCTGACATCTGCCTATTTTGTCAGGTGGCAGTGGAAAGAAGCGAGTGAGTTTTGTTTATCTTTTATTTTCTTGTGTGTCTCGTGAGAGCGTATAATTTCGTCTGTGCTCTTCTTAGCGCGTCGTAAATGGACTATCAAGCCCCGAACCCGTTGCTCGGGAGTCTACAAGCCACGAAGAGACTAACTACCACACTTCAGAATTAAAGTATGTTTAAAACATCGTATGCGCAGCTCACAAGAAGAAGGCCCACACGCTTGCGCTTGACCGGCCATTCGCTCAGTGAATGAAACGTTGCCGCAATTTTCGTCTTCTCGGTAACAAGCGAACCGAGCTAGCAACTTGTCTCTGTGAACAGAAACGTACAAGTGAGTCAATTTCAGCAACATAGAGCTGATGCGGTCAACAACAAAGGGTGAGAAGGACAACTCACAACGAACGATTCCTCTCCGCGCGGGTGACTGCAGGTTCGACTCGGGCATGGTTGACGACGACCATACCTGGTGGTCCCACTGTATTTATGAAAGAGAGAGTTTCTTAAGTTTATCAAGCTCACTCCGAGGTTTTATTTTTTTTTAACACGAGAAGTAAATCAGTTTTTTTTTTTTTTTCAAAACCTATACTTTACGTTTATGGGTGATCTTGTGACCGAACCCATTATAGCTCCCATTCCACCACAGAGGTATTTATTTTTCTGTTTCGTTTCAACAGTGCGTAAGATTGGTTGCCTTATCCAGTGCGCGCATTGAATAGGACACATATACACAAACTCCATTAGCTAATCGTCAGGTTATCTATTGACCTGGCTCAATTGTCAGTGAACGAGGCGAGACGGCGGTTAATTGTACTATGCCTTTCGGTCCCTTGGATGTAAGGGGTAACTGCATGGAGTTGAGGATGCAGCAACACAGAGAGAGAACCTACAGAGAGAGAGAACAGCTTTCAAGTGAAGCTATGTCGTGCTTTATGCCAGCGCCTGCCACGCGAACTTGTTGTATAAATCTTGTCATACAAGCGATTACCTAGCTATCAAGTGTTGCAACAAGTTATTTCGATGAATAGACGTAGCCTGCTTCCAAAGTCTCTGCCGATATCTGTGCTTAGCGCTCTATATACGCAACATCTAATTCTGTAAAATTTATTCGAACAATGCGCCGCGATAGCAGCCTCCTGTATGCCATAGCTTCACTAACTCTAGAGCTGTGGGGTGCCTTGAATCCTCACTCCAGGACGAACGACAGCAACGTTTCGATAGGCGCAGGAGTGGCCTAGAATGCACGAGTAATAAACTTCTTTAAACTATGGCACCGCGGCGAAGGAACGTGGACACGCCTGAAAGCGACCTCGTCTCTATCCGAACTTCCTTCTGCCTTTCAGTATATTGTAGCTCGCTTGAACTTCTCACAGTACCTTGAACTTCTCGCACATCGGTTACCGCAACGATCGCACGTCGAACACGTTCACCAGTTGCACAAACGTCGCCAATTACAGCACGTCACGGCGCGAGGCATAGTATATCGACAAACTGATCGGAATTTCCGTGCCGCCCACCTTGGTGTGCCGAGCGAGAGCCCATACGTTGCTCGGTGACGAAAGGGCGTTGTCCGCGCTCAGTGTCCCAGTTCCCGGGGGCTGAGGCTTGACCGAGACGCAACTGGGACCAGAGGCTCGAAGCTCGTCTTCCTCCGTGCTGCGTCCGGCTGGAGGTCTCTCCTCGGCAGTGCTTCGTACGTCTGCAAGGTATAGCGACCACTTGCTTGCGCTGAAATAATAAAACACGCGCTCTCTCCGCTGAAACCTGTCAAAGTGCTCCCTTTTTTGTACACGGGGCCAATGACACCACGTGTCGTTGTTAAAGATTCCATTACGCCATTGCTTTCAGCGCTATGATCACCTGCTTGGAATCGTCGGTGCTCCCATTAATGCCACATGAGTTAGAGCGACAAAAAAAGGTTAATTGGTCTTAACTTAATTATAGCTTAGCTGGATTAGCCTCAACTTAATTAGGCATGACTTAGATTTATTAGCCCCAGTTATGGTTAGCTTATTTGTCTGTACTTAACTCGGCGTGGTTGCGGGGATAAATTGGGCACATTTAGCACAGGACCAGGATAATCGAAGATCTATGGGAGAGGCTTTTGCCCTGCAGTGGGAGTAGTCAGGCTGATGCTGAACTCGGCATAGTTGCTATGGCGACGCATGGCTTGGCGAGGTTTTTTGCGAACGTAGACCGGCGCAACGGACAGCGTAAATCATTTCGCTGTTAAAACTGGTTTTAGTTGAGAAAAATTGTAAAATTGTTCAAGTTTCCCATAAGGCCACGTCGCTACTTCGCCGCAGCACATTAGTTTCATGCAGTGAAGCATATAAAGAGTGGAAAAGGGCGACCGGCTTTCGTTGTACCCAGAAAACCTTTATACCATTCATTACACGAGCGTGCACCTGCGCGGCATAATTAGCGAGCGCCAAATTTAGCGTCGGTTATAATTTCAGAACTTTCTGTGACTCTACTACCACCCTGCGAAAACAATAAATAAAAAATTACGCGTGTTTTATTACGCCACAGTGAATGATCTGATTCAGTATTTTAACCAAATAGTAAATACAAATAGCTCGTAAATATAAATAGCTTTCGAATACTTTACGAGCACTTCAGATGATCTGATGTACGTATAAGGTTCTCACAAAAGTGCCAAATGTTTTTCATATAACTATATCGCGCCACAGATGACATAAAACGCGAGAGGTTACGAAGTCCGTACCGCTCGCGCAAGAAGCAAGAATTTTCTTTAAGCACGTAATCATTCGACACAACCCCTCCCCCCCCCCCCCCCCCCGCCTCTTCAAAAAATAATAAACATCTCAGGGCATGAACCAACTGCTTATTTGTTCAGACAGCTCAACCAGGACTTCGAATTCAACTCAACCAGGACTTCGAGCATACTGTATTCGATTCAATGAGTCTGTAGTATATTTAGTTCGACGTTAAAATCCTGTCTACGCATATCGTCACAATGACGCTTTCTCTTCGAACGGATAAAAACTCCGTCAACGTCTAGCAGCAGCGAGATAAGCTGCGAACGCAGCTGATAGCGGCTGCGCCAACAATAATGGTGATCGGACAGCACATAACTATAAATACCGTCTCCTTTTGTCTCCTTTTCTCGTATAATCGGAGTTGAATCTGGTATGCCGGTGGCGCTGCTAGTTACACTGGTGCGCTGGCATCTGCAGTTGGCGGTTCCGAGAGGGTTCACGTCGTCCCTAGATCCGGCGTTCCGGCTGCTGCACACACGACTTGACGTTGTTTCGCGAAGAGCGATGACGAATGCTCCCCGCTCGAGCTGCATGGTGTACGCCTGTGACTTTTGACTTTGACAGGCTCGCTTCGTTGGCGGTCGCTTGTGACAGGTTCTTCGATTCCATGGTTCAGCGTCAATCATGCAGGAGCCCCTAAGCGAGACGGCGCCTCTTCTTCCTCTCCAGTAATCACGGGCAAACATGCAGCACGTGCACATACATGGTCATCGTTCTCGTTTCATGTTCGATCACGGGAAGAAGGGCGTAACTTTTATTTTCAAATCGATAAGATTTGAGGCCGGCTTCTTTTTTAGTTGCTCTGGGCACCCACCGCGGACGTGGTTCCGAGACCTTGTCTCGAGGCCCAGGGCAGTGGCGCACCGACGGGGGGGGGGGTCGGGTGTTGTAACCCCCCCCCCCCCCCCCGAGGCCGACCTAACCCCCTCCCCCTCTGTAACTGCTCCTATGTCCTAGAAGAATGTGGCGCTAATGTCTCTGCAAAACGCCGGAAACAATAATAAAAATAATAATCATCATTCATGTTACTATTATTTGGCATTTTATTTGCTTTACGATTCCTCCAGCTGAAGCAAGGAAATGACGTATTGCGCAAGGTGCGCAAGTCGCATGCCCTTCGCGAAAATTTGAACCCCCCCCCCCCCCCCCCCCTGACAGAAATCCTGGGTGCGCTACTGCCCCAGGGTCGTGCTGTCAGGTTCGAGCTGAGCACTGCGGTCTCCCAGCGCGGGCAGAGGCTGACGGTGGAAGTGACGGAGGGATTGGCACTGCCGTCTGAATTGTCAAGTCCTGATGCTCCCATAGCATGTGACTAACGTGGCAATCTCGCCACACTATCTGCATCTGTTTGTGGTGTACATGTCCGGACACACGCCACCAGCTTGTTGAACTTTCAACCTTGCTAAAGGTTGATTGATATTTTTTTTTTTGGGAGGGGGGGGGGGGGGCGTTACGCCCCAGAACCACGACACGATTATGAAGACGCCGTAGTGGAGGGCTATGGAAATTTCGACCAGCTGGGGCTCTTTAACGTGCACTGACATCGCGCAGTACGTGGGCCTCAACATCCGCCTCCATCGAAATGCAGCTGCCGCAGCCGGGATTCGATCCCGCTGTCTAGCTTTCAATATTCCAGCACTCGGATAGCTGTTAATGCTACGTTCTTATTCTTTTGTGCGAACAGGAAACGATACACAGTTAGCTCACGATAAGCAACGTCAAATGTGCCGCCGCTGCTGTCGACTTGCTACCGCTACCTTGGCCTCCAAGATCGGGCACGTGGGCAGGTGCGCGCAGATCTCAGAGTACATGCCGTTATCATTACCATGGTCATTATGCTTGCTTCTTACCATGATTGAGGGACTCTGCTTCTTACCGGGGCTACTAACCATAATGACCAACATGGAAAATTAAGTGTGTGCACCAAGCCTATCCTTTCTTTCTTCGTGTTCACTCTGCAACTCCTTTTTGAAAACACCTAAAGTGCCTAAAGTTAAACGACAAACTACGATTACTCAAGTTTGACGCTTGCTTCTGTTTAACTAAACTAAACTGCAATGAAAGCACAGTCTTAAGGTGCATCGAACGTTGCATGCGTCACCTTCATGACCTTGCGTCACTGATGACGCACAAAGCCAACTTAAGCCACAACCAGCTGATCTCAAGCCAACCGCATCCATAGCATCCTGTGGCCGATAATGGCGTTGTTTTGGGTGCTGTCCGTACAATTAGTCAGCTGTTGCGTCAGAACATCAGGGTAAATAGACGTGTCAGCATGCACTGAATAAGAAACATAATCAGTTGTGCCAGCGGATCCAAAGAGAAAGGTCAGCAGTCTGCTTTATCAACTGCCTTTTATTTTTGTATGCAGTGTATGTAGTTTCGAAATTTCGCGATTATCGTAGTGACTGTCAAAGGGGCGTATCGTTGATGCGTCTGTTCTTGGTTCCTTCCCGAGTACTTCTTTTTAATCTAATCAACATCCCGACTTCTTACAGTAGCGGCGTCACTGTCTTTTCTTACTGAGGCACTTGGTTGTCCGCCAAGCTTGCGGGCTGTTCTCTGACGTCTCTCTTGGCAAGTGTGACCCGAGACAGAGTCAACAGATTCCCCAGAAAGCCTTAAAAAAAAAAAAAAAAGGAAAAGACGTTCTACCCACTGGCAGGCACGCACGGGTGATACACCAGTGCACCACGAGTTGCCGCTCCGCAAAGCTGCATTATGAAATTAGGCAGGTTTTCATCGACGTGTCACAGGAGCGCAGACGTTTTGTGGTGCCTCCCTGGAAGCCTTCTTATTTTTACACTGTGCCCGTATATGCGCCTCTTGCCACTTCCTGCGTAAGAGCTCGCAACTTGGTGCAAACTGCCTGCTTTCTTTTTCGCAGGCTATGGGTGCGCCAGCCTTCGTGAAGGAATTCCGTGAGTTCATGAACCTGCACAGCGACGGAAGTTTCTTTGGCGGCAGCGCCCAATCCCGGCTCGGCAGTTGTGATAGCTGCCTGACCAAGTTCGGGCTGCTCAAACGGCGTCACGCATGCGACCAGTGCGGCACGGACTTCTGCGCGTCGTGCGTGCGTGGCCGGCGCTGCCCGCGCTGCCGTGCTCTGGCAGGCGGCCGGCCAGCACTGCTCGCGCTGCGCCCACGAGACCTACGTGCGCTACTGCGCGCACGTGGCCTAGCTCCACCGCTGGGAGCACGTGAGAAGGCAGAGCTCGTCGATTTGCTGCTGCTGGAGCCCACCGCCCCGCCGGTAGGTTGCCCGAGTGTTCAGACCCGACTAGCACTGTTACACTTGACAACAACACAGCAGGGCCAGATCCATTCCTATAGTGAACGCGCTGGCGTGAAATAGTAACCCTCCATGGATAGCAGGATTAGTATACGACAGACTTGTACACGTTACTGAAACTGATTACTGTTACATCACTTTAAAAGTAACCAATCACAGTCTCACAAAATGTATTTGAAAGATCACCCTTCTTGAGTAATCAGTTACTTCCCTACATTACTTATCATACAGCTTTTAATACAGTAGCACATACATATGTAGCATGGCATAAAGAGCTATCCTGTAGGTCAACAGAGCAGGAAAAATCGGTATCTGTAGCTGTGTACTTCAAGCTTTCATCTAAGGTTATCTTTTGGATGCATGCTGCCGTGTTCAGTTTCAAAACACAGCTTGAAATATGATATGAATGTTTGAGGTACGTTCGTCCAGATAATATTTTTTTGCGCAATTTTACCGGCAGCTTCTGCATTTATGCTGCTCTGTATTTTAAATAAGTGTTCCACACTTATGCATTCTAGGCTGTTTCTTTTGTGGGGGTGCTCTCTGACAGCTATTTCAGTTTCAGCAGCTGTTCTCTCTTGAACATTGTGTTGATCATTTGGTCACCTTTCCTCATGAACATGTCTGCTGCAGCTCTGAGCACTTTGATGGACATGCTAAGGGGAAGTGCGGTGTTGCATTGCGCAGACACTTTTCACACCAGTTGTTGATTGTGCGGCACTTCAATGCGTGCACCCAAGTCATTTGTAATTTTGCAGTCTTTTACAAGAAAAAGTAATTAAATGCAAGAATTATTACTGCAATTGAAGTGTTACAAGATTACAGCAAGAACGTCGTACTTTACATTTAATCCATTGCTTGTAACGTGTTTCATACAAGCCTGGTGCGCGATGACATTTTCTGTCTGAATGTGCATTGCATCAGCACTTTCTCCGTCAGCAAGAGCAAAACACAAACCAAGTACTTGATTTTCTTTAAATGTGCCTTGCAGTACTTGCAAAAGAAATATTTTCAGTGTTGCTCACCAGTGGCTTGCTGAGACCTTGTGGATTGAAACACAACATGGAAATATTTTATCATAACACATGCAAAGTGCAATTTCTCAGTATAATGTCGTGTTTCTGTGTGTGGACCAATATTATGCTCATGTTACACTAACTGAAGGTCCTGTATGTGCATTAGTGCTAAATTATATAGATTTATTCCATAAGCACTGTATACATACACAGTGTGTTGCTGAAGAAGACATACAGCAACAAAGTAATGCAGACAGTCTGCTGGTGTATAAACAACTGTTTCATTTTCATTAAGGTTCCTGACTCAGAGCTTGTTCAAAAATTATCCAGCAGTGAAAAATTCATCAGCCCTTCCATGTTGAGAAAATAGGGGCGAGCTAGGCTTGGTGGGTGCTTTCCTGACCTACTAGTTTTTTTGTTGTTTTTTTCCCCTTTTCCCAGTGCATTTTCTCTGTTGCTCTTCAGTAGTCCTAAGCAAGGTGTCCAAAATCCAAGGCACTCATATTGTTCAGATATGTTGAAATCCTTGCAAGCGGTGGGTCCAGTGGTTGGACACCTGCCTTCAGAGGGTGCCCTGCCAGGTTCAAATGCAAGCACTGGTAACAAATTTTTGTCACTCCAGTGTGCCCACTCTGAAGTAGTGGAAGTAACTAATGCATTACTTTCTTCAGCTGCTTCATAGAGTGCTTCGGGGTTCCCACATTTCTGGAAGCAACTGGTTTGGCGTGATGAGCGGAACTATGCTGATGCAGTTTATACAGCACAGGCCTTGCTTGAATACCAAGCATCCACATTGCCAAACATGTGCCTGCCTTCTTGGTGATTCATCTTTTGTCAAACTCCCACATTGCCATGTACTTGTCAGCCACACGCATGTCTGCTGACGAGCATTGGGAACCCAGCAAATAATGCGAGGATAAGCGAATGTTTGTGAGGTTAGATGTGTGTGGTACCTTGGGGGCGCCTGTTTTTCACCTTCCGCAGTAGCTCAGTGACTGTGGCATCATGCTGTTGAGTTTGAGGTTTGATCCTGGCTGCTTTTGCCATACTTTAGTTCAATGCAATTCAGTTTTATTTACCAAAAATAACAATCTGGACGGACACCTGGGCAGAAAGCTGTCACACCAGCTTGACGATGGCCCGGGGTCGCTTGCACTTCAGTGGAAGTGAATTTCAACAATGATTAATGCACCTAGTTTAGGCACATGCTGAAAAAGCTCAGGTAGTCGAAATTAATTTGGGGCCTGCCACCACAACATGCCTCATAAACCAGCTAAAGCTATGGCTTGTGAAATCAGATATTTATGTTTTTAGCTTTGGTAAGTTGGCACAGAATTTCGGTGATGCCGGTGCACTGTGCCCGATTATTTTGGACTGCGTCGGTCAGGTGATGCGTGGGTGTTATGTTTGCTCTTATGCGATAGTGTGGAAAATGTAGTTCATGATGAAATTATATGGTGGGTTTAAGTTATGTGCAATGGTCAGGTAGTAAGAAAGGTACATTCAAAGCAGTTTTGGTATGCGCCTAGTGTCAGTGTTGTACTTTTCATCAGTTTCCACATTCTTATTGATAACTTAGTCTATGCTGAGCATGATGTTGAAAGTGAATACTTAAAATAACTGAGCTAAATGACATTGTGCTAGATTAGCATGTACCATGCAAGTGATGTGCACATCCAGAAAGTTCGTCAGGAAACTGTGACAGCTTTGCCAAGGAACAGTAGAAAGAGTTACGCTGAAATTTTTTCCATGGTGCCTCAGCGTACTGAGTGTTACCCAGCAATATATATATACAATCTACAGTAATGCCATTTCAGTGCATCTATCTCAAGGTTTGGTCTCCTTATAAAATGTAAATGTGGGAGTACCATTGAACTCTGAGGCTTCTCCCAGTGGTCTCCCATTTATCCTGTCTCATGTGAGCTTATTCCACTACGCCACGTAACTGAACCAAATTACTCATTTGTTATTGTTAAATTTGACTAGAAGTAGATCTGCGTTGTAGCAACCCATGCCAAGTCTAGTGCTGCATGTCTGCATGTCTCAGTTGCTTGGAGAGGCTTTGCTTCCCATGTCATGCTGTGTAGCGGTGCAATGGTTGACGGCCATGCCACAAGACACGCTCATGTTCATTGTAGGTTGTCTTTGGTCCGCATTCCTTGTTAGCCTCTCTCTCATTATGCACTTGTGGCAGCTGTTGTAAAGTATGCAAAAGTCAGCTACTACTGCTGGATCAATCTGCAGGGGGCTTCCACAGAAGCAAGGGGGGGACAACCAGAATGGCCAGAACGGCCAGATTGGACAGAGCGAGTCGAAAGGCCGGAGCGTTCAGGGCGGCCCGAACGGCAGGGTTCTTCAGAGCCAGCGGAGCAGGCAGAAAGGCGAGCAGAGGGAATGGAAATCCCAGTGCAGCCAGAGTCCACAGCGTATGTACCACCACCCCCATGGGGCGGTCCATTTCCTGGCATGTCTTCTGAGGTAAGCTCCCCTTTGAAACTGCCTCATTCGTTGTGGTTGCACAGTTACTTCTTAGGCTTCCTGCTTCATTCATTTACTTATGCTGTCAGTTCCTCTGAAGGGTGTTACAGGAGTAGAAAATAAATTTAAATGCATTGGCTTGTACCGACAGAAATCAATCTGATCCTACTGTTCCGTAAAAACATCAAGCAGACCTAATATGACACTCTGTTCAAGTGCGAAAATAATGTGCTAAAATAAAAATAGAACTAAGACAAAGTAAAAAATGATAACAGGCAAAAGTAGTAACACAAGGTATAGTTGGTGTGATATTGCCCCGCCATGGTGGTCTAGTGGCAATGGTGCTCGGCTGCAGATCCGAGGGTCGCGGGATCGAATCCCAACCGTGGCGGCTGCATTTCGATGGAGGTGAAATGTTGAGGCCCATGTCCTGTACGATGTCAGTGCATGTTGAAGAACCCCAGGTGGTCGAAATTTCTCTAGCCCTCCATTACGGCGTCTCTCATAATCAGAACTGGTTTTGGGACGTAAAACCCCACAAAACGACAACTATTATAAACAGTATGTATGTGGGTAGCAACCAAAGTGCTTTTCACTTTGCTTGTGAAGGACTGCTGCAGCTACTTCATGTTGAACTTTGGATGAAATGCCACATGCGACCTGGTACATACATTTTGCTGACGAGGAATAAATAGAAGAATTAAAACACTGACTACAATTTTATGAAGCTTTTCTTTTTTAACACGGAAGTGTTTTATGCCGGGGTCCACCAAGAAATCTGTGACGTACTTCCGTAACGGAAGTAGATGTCCGAAAAATAAACGCGCATTTTGGATAGAAATAGTTGCAGGCACCGGGATTCGAACCCACAACCTGCCATGGTGTGATGGTATGAGCTGGAAGCGTAAGCACCACACCACCAAGTGACTTAACAAAATCGATGAAAAAAAGCGGGCTTATATCTTTACTGCACCGGTTTGCAATTAGAATCTAATTTATACCTTAGGTTAAATAAAAGATATTTAGCAAGGGAAATTGCTTCTAGATTAACATAGCCTCCATTTCACTGCACCCTTGGTTCTCAGCGGTGGTACCGCCACCTAGGAACGATGGAGGGAAGTTGTAAATTGTCGTGTTAATATGCGCGCCGGCAGTTAGCGCTGCAGTAGTCTCGATACCTCTATCGCCGCGCAGGCTTCGGCGTCCTTCTCGGTCTACTGGCGTGTTGCTTCAACCACGGCTGCTTCATAATTTGTCTTGTGTGAAATGTATGGTAGCCAGTTGCGTTGCGTCGCGTTCTACTCCAGGAACGCAAAAACGCTCACCTACAAGCAAATATTTTCTAGAATACATAGAGCCAGCTGTACAGCAGATGTGCTTTCTACCTGTGCTCCTATTACAGGAATTTACTCAACATGTGCACTACAAAATAGCTGAAGTAGTGATTGCTATTATTTTTCAGAAAAAGATGACAAAAATAATCACACACATTTTTTGAAATTAAGGGTGATGGTGCCAGGAGGTGCTTCCACTCCTTTCGTCATCATATACAGTCTTTGGTTTACAAATTTCATGTGTTTGAATTATGTTTATGTCGAACTGTGTATGTATCCCCGCAAAATTCGAAATGAGCTTCTACACTTACCGTATAATCTCGAGTACGAGCCGCACCCGTGTATGGGCCGCACCCCCCTTTTTCGGACCAAATAACTGAGAAAAAAAAATTTATTCATGTAATAGCCGCACTCGCCTTTTCAAAGCGCCCGCCAAATGCAGCGGCGCCACCATGTTTGTGCTGCCACCCGCGATATCCCTAGGTAGCGCGTAGAGTCCCTAGATAGGTGCCTAGGCCTCGCCTTGCCGCCAGCTGCGCCACCAGTTCTATCCTCCTCCATTTGAAACGGCGCTGACTTTCTTTGTTGCTTGTTGGTCGGGCCAGTGGTTAAGGTGTGCGTTTCCGAAGTCTCGCCAAGTAGGCCGACATCACCGGACTTCTGTGTGCGTTGCATGTCGACTTAACACCTCACCCGTTCGGCCGAGATGGGGAAATACCTGAACAGCTACATGGCGGCCTTCAAGCTGAAAGTCGTGGACTATGCCTTGGAGCACGGCAAACGCGCAGCAGGTAGGCACTTTGACGTTGATGACAAGTGTGTTCGGCGTTGGTGCGACCAGAAGGAACAGTTGGCAAGCACGAGCAGCACGCGACGCGCTTTTCGTGGCAAACCTTGCAAGTACCCAGAAGTTGAAAACGAGCTTCCGGAGGTGCGGAACAATGGCTTTGCTCTGTCAACCGACATGCTGAGGTTCAAGGCGCTAGAGTTGGCAGGTGCGAAGGGCATACCCCGTGCAGATTTTAAAGCAAGTGCTGGTTGGATTCGGAGGTTTATGAAACGCAAGAATTTGTCCATCCGGCGAAGAACGACCATGTGCCAGCGGCTTCCTGCTGAATATGAGGACAAGCTGCTAAGCTTCCAGAAATACGTAATCGGATTGCGGCGTAAAAATAACTACATTTTGTCGCAAATCGGCAACGCGGATCAAACCCCTGTGTGGTTTGACTCGCCAGAGAGCTGCACGATTGACATTAAAGGGAAGGAAAGTGTTACTGTGCGAACAACTGGTGCAGAGTGGCAGCGCTGCACAGTAATGCTGTGCATTACTGCGGATGGGCGGAAGCTGCCACCGTATGTAATATTTAAATGCAAAACTGTGCCTAAAGAGCACTTTCCACGTGGCCTGATTGTATGAGCCCAAGAAAAGGGCTGGATGAATGATGCCCTCATGTCCGACTGGATACGAACAGTGTGGAACAAGTGCCCTGGCGCCATGCTTGCCATGAAATCGCTTCTCGTGCTTGATAGCTTTCGCGGGCACTTGACACAGAAGGTCAAAGAAGAGCTGCGAGAATCGCGAACTGACATGGCGGTGATTCCTGGAGGGCTTACGGGCATGCTACAGCCCCTCGATGTAAGTGTAAACCGGCCATTCAAAGTTGCTTTCCGTCGGCAGTATATGGAATGGATGGCAAGTGCAAACCATGAAAGAACGCCTACCGGGAGGCTGAAGAGAGCACCCCTGGCAACCGTTGCCCAATGGACTGTGAGCGCATGGGACTCAATTTCTTCAGATTTGACGTCCAAGAGCTTTAAAGTGGCGGGGATTTCGAATAGCCTCGACGGCACCGAGGATGACCTTGTGTTTGAAGAGCGTCCTTCCGAGGGAATAGAAGAGTCGGCCTCCAGCTCCGAGGACACCGCTAGTGACGACGAGTAACGCCAAACCGAAATAAGTACGATGCATACAACCACTATTTGACTCATTTTTAAACTGTACATAAAAAAACATTCGTGTATGGGCCGCACCCAAAATATTCCCGCCCAGATTATAAAAAAAAGTGCGGCCCTTACACGAGTTTATACGGTATTTTCATACAGCACCACCTGGCTGGCAAAATAAGAATGGCATAACAAAACAAAGGCTGTTGTGGTATAAGCGGTTGATATAGTCAAATCCACTTATAACAATCCCATTTATAATAATCAGTCGGTTATAAAGATCATATTTTAGTGCACTTATGATTTTCCTATGCTACCTGTTGAAGCTGTGTCTAGATATTACCAACATTTTCGAAGGCGCCCTGCTTTAACAATGAACACTTCACATGCGGCTGCGTTGAAAATATGGCGCATATGATGTGAACGGGTGTGAAGGCCTATGGTGCATATGGGCCTTCAAAGCATGAAAGTGGAGCGTTGACGTGTAGCTCACCTCAATTGCGTGCCAGTTAAGTGCTATTACCCTGAAAATTTTGAATGAGCTGCTAAGAATGACTGCAAACTTGTCTTCGACGTCTGGTTATTTTCCAGTTTTCGTCTGTGGAAACTTTTCCCAGTAGACATCCAGTTGTTGGTTTACTCTATTTGCATTACTCATATAACGGGCCTCGGTTGCACTAATATGCTACACAGCTATCTTGAATGAGCCAGAAACTTTCCTTTGGACCTTAGCTTGATAATAAAAGCAGAGCATGACCATTTGTACCTTGTTCGGAACAGATACGTACGACACCCACAGGCCACAGGCGAGCATGAAATGATCCCACGTAAACCCGCTTCAAAGATGATACACCGCTATTTTGCGACGTCGATGTTCTGGTAGTTCTGCTATTGGAACACTGCTAACGAGGTTTTCGGTTTCGTCAGAAAGAATGCACTTCAAATGCGAGTAAACACGTGAAATTCTACTGAGACTACCTGCCTTCGTGTTCAAGCACACAGCGTAAGGTTGGTCAAGATGGTGCACAGCTTAGGAATGAGTTGTGGCGCAAAACTGAAGAAAGCCAGAGAAGATGGGACAGACCGTTCTGTCTTCTCTCGTGTTCCTTCTTCAGTTTTGACCCACAACTCATTCTGAATTATGTTCAATACGCCAGTTCGTTCCCGCCGCCGCTCAAGTATTGCTATTGCAGCAGTCGATCTTTATGCAGTCCAAGTTGGTGTGAACGCAGCACTCTGCATTGTCCAAAGTTTTGGTGGTTTTGTCTAGAGATCATGGGCCGTCAGCACTTCGTTTGAGCAGTTGCTGATATCGAATCATGATGACATTCAACCCTTCGAACACAGTGACACAGCTCGTGGTGCGCTCAGCCTGGCTTGGCTGATGCACAGCCAAAAAGAAAAGCCATTACAGCAAATGCAGATTACAGCAAAGCAGATTCTAAAGATGTGCGGTGGGAGTCTTTTATTATTCTTTCAGCGACTGTGCATTCTTCCAGAAGCAGCAGATACAATCTGTTGCAAGTGTAGTTTAGTCCACTCGGTAAGTATGCAGCAGGTGTCACTTCATGAAGCAAAAAGGCCCAACTTTTCACCATAGGTGTTGAAAGCACTTTGTAATAAAAGTGGGCAAAGAAATGACTTGTTTACTAATTTGCACATGTCTTAAGGGCGAGCCCATATACAATGAATTTCTGATATAATGGCCATATTTCACGGCACTTTCTGGTTCGTTATAAATGGGTTTGACTGTTTGTTATTGTTTTTCAGTAAAATTCCAGTTGACAGTCAATGCCCCATCCTTTTGGTCCCTTGCTTACGTCCCCGTTCTTCGCACAGTTTATTATTTATGATAAGAGGCAAGCCTAATAAATGCGTTACATTGCTGGAACCATTTGATTTTTATGTCCAGTGGCATGATGCTGTGCTTCCTAATTCTTTTATTACACAATGAAGGAAGCCTTTGTCCTAGCAGTTATGACCATGGGGAAAAGAATGAATCGAAAGCATGTCTCCAGAGCATTATTTCTCATGAAGTTCAGTATAGGTAGAATCATTTATATGACATATATTAATATGTAATTGCCAAGTCCAGCTTTGTTCTCAAAGGACTGACAGCCTTAAAAACTGGTTGTCAGTCCTATAATGTTGGAAAGCTTACCGGCCAGAGTGCCTAATCATGGAATGGCAATGCGGAAAACACCGTGAAACACCTTTTACAGTCTCTGGCTGATAATTCGGACGCCGATAATTCAGACATGCTTGGTAATTCGGTACCGCCATTGTCTCCATAGACTTAATGCTTCAAGACGACCAATATTTTTTACAGTTTCTAGCTCTACATTCGATAATTCAGACTTAGTTTGCGGCTGTACAGCGTGCTAAATCAGCTGCAATTATTTCCTCTGGCGCTTCAACATCATATCAAGTATGGCCTCGGTGATTGCAGACGAATTTGTGATCTCTAAGGCTTAGTTTTGGTCGTGACACTGCGATTCTTTAAGTAAATTGCATTGTCATTGCAATCATCGCATCTTGTTCCAGCACCCTGCGCAGGGTTCGCGATCACAAGTGCGGTTGGTCATGTCATTGGTGTCGCATCTGCAATCGCTGCTGGTGCTTTAGCTTTCTGTCATTCAGTGTTTATTTATTTTGTGTTCCAAGATGTCTTCCCATAACGGTAAGCGTCTAGTGGTACAAATGGTGGCCTTGCAGTCTGCGCTTACAAAATGAAGCAAGCACACAACGCTGACAATGTAGCATACATGCTCATGCCTTGAAGACAGTGTGAGCAGATGTAATTTGCAAATGCTTCCATCACACTGGCTTTATCTTTCAAAAAACAATTCCCGCACCTCTTTCCTGCAATTGACCAGTCGCGCTTGCATCCTAGGTGTCGTCACGTTCTACCGTGAACAACTTTGCGCAGTTGCAGCTCGTTGATTGGTCGAAACCAGGTCTATTGTCAGATCCTCTGGCCATCCCACTAGTGTGAGCGCAGGAGCAACCGGAACTGCAGCACAAGGGTCAATAACGTCAATTGCTCACGTCATGTCACGTGTCAAAAGTGGGTGGAGTCTCGATGGTGCGTTGCGCCTACCCTCTCCTCTGCAGAGAAGGATACGGAGGCTGACCGAGAAAACGAAACCGATGGAAGCGGCCACATAAACCTGCGTAACTTCTTTATTATTGCACCTATTCGCAAAATTCTTGTGGCAGCATGTTCACATCGCACAGGAGCGCAGTTATATCTTTAAAACAAATTTTGGATCTCGGGGTTGTTTAGGGGCCCTTTAAATTTCCATGGGCTGTAGTTGGGGCTGTTGGTTGTATGCATTGATGGGTTACACATGAGAAAATACGGTGTAAGGACACTATGCTGGCCATGTGTTTGCTTCAGTACGAGAGCAAGCATGCCAACCAGATCACTGTGGTGACTGATTTTGCAAAACAATGCCACAACCCAATATAGGGGATGAGGGAGTGCTGCTGTGACCATTTGCAATAGGCATGTGTAAAACCATATAATGCTTAACTTAATACGTTATTGACCCAAAGGACCTACTCTACTGGCTCAGTAGGTTTGGTGGGAATCTTGAACAGTTTTCTTTTGAGGCAGAACCTTGAAGTCTTCAAAGGTCTGTGAAAGAGTATAATAATTCAGCATAAGACATTGCCATCAATGCTGTAGTTACCTTTTCCTCAGTTGTGCCAGCAGCTTTCTCATCCTATTTCCGACATGTAGAGCATGCAATGAGCTATCGTGAGCAAGGAACGACTGCAAACTTAGCAAATGTTTGCCTTTGCAGGAGCCTGTTTCAGAACCCACTGAGAGCAGCAGCAGTAGCTCTAGAAACAATGCGGATGTACCACCACCACAGCCAGCGCCACCACCGTCGGCTCCACAGTGCGAGATGGCTCTTGAGCACTTTGAAAGTGTGGATGAGCTGGGTCAGCTCACAGTGATGCAGATGAAACTCATGCTGACACGCAACTTTGTTGACTACCGTGGCTGCTGCGAAAAAGCTGAACTGCTTGAGAAGTTGAGCTGGCTGTGGCAGCAGAAACGCAAGCATCAAGGTATGCTACCAATGAAACGTCTTTTTGACCGCCGTACCATTTCAACCTTTGATCTTTCTAAAGACAGCTGAAGGTCTTAAAGGGACCTCGCATCATTTTTTTAACGTAGTCAGAAAACGTTGCTCATTAGTCGAGGAGGCTCCTGTGAACATGTGAGCCAAATAATATTGCACTGCACACACTAGGGAATTTGCAATTTGGTTTCAAAGACAGCTAGAAAGCACCTGACCTTCTTTCAACAAATGACTTCAGTGGGGGCACCTAACTAAAGCCACTGGACTTTTTTTGTTCGTCATTAAGAGAGACATGCTCATTTTCTTTATTTTTTGAATTAAAGACAAGGTGTAGTAGTCAATATTTCCGTGACGATCATGTGTTCAGAAAATGCTTTTGTACCCAGTACCCAGTGACATCATTTGCTGAAAGAAGAGCAAGTGCTTTCCAGCTGTGTTTGAAACAGAATTGCCAATCCCGTGCTGTCTGCATTAGAATAATATTTGGCTCACATGTTCGCAGGAGCCTCCAGAAATGATTGGCACTATTTTCCGACTTGGTTTTCTGACTTAGTTAGGGCTCCGCGTGACTTAAAAGTTTGCTTTTTGTACCTGATAGCCTGCTGTTGCTAGGTCCATTAACAGCAAAATTTGTTGTCTTGAAATTATGTGAGGACTTATTTGGTACATCTAAGAGTGTTCAACGATAATTTGTTGTAATGTGTGGGGATTGTGTATTTCGTGCATTGTTGGCGAGTTACTTGAAGCTGCAGTGGCTCCAGCGACAGTTTTCCTAGACTACCCGTTGTTTCGAGGCCATTTCGGCTCTTTCCTGGGGGAGTGGCTATTTGGTTCACTGAGGCGGTGTTGCTGCTGGCTTTTCCTGCACGGCACCTCCTTCCCTTCGCGTCGCGAAGGCCGTGAATGTACACTGTTGCTTGAATGTTAGAGTAAATGCTGTTCAGCGAGTCTGCCTTAAGGAACAAACTCTTTGAACCTTGTCTGTGTGAGCCCTTGCTGAGCAATGCTTGCCATTTGCATCACATTAGTGTTAGTTCTCGCTATGTATTTGTGCCAGCTACAAGTGGTCGTAGTGAAAAGCCTTTGCCATGTTCAGATGCAGGGGACGCGCTGTGTGAAGAGGATGTGTGCAAAATCTGCATGGAGGGATGCGTGGACTGTGTGATCCTGGACTGCGGCCACATGTGCACTTGTACTGGCTGTGGGAAACAACTGAGCGAATGCCCGATCTGTCGCCAATATGTCGTGCGTGTTGTGCACGTGTTTCGTGCGTGACCCCTGTGCAAAGAGAAGCGACATTATGCACGTGACATGGTGCTGCGGATCCGCAGTGAACACATTGTACAGAAGTGCAAGCACTTTGAAGAACACTTGCAAGAGAGTAACAGTCTCAAAGAGGGACACTCCCCCCCCCCCCCTAGTGAAGCAAAATTTTAATGGGTTGGAACAGCCCATGTTGTTACTTCACAGGTTTCTGACCTTTTGAGTGCAACTATGATTGTACCTGTGGTTAATGCGAAGTGAAATGGTTCTTATAAGGCAAACAGCAGCACTGTGTGGATACTTTAAATGCGTTTCATAATGACAAGAGCAGGTACACCATTGCTGTCTATGCAGGCAGAGATGACTGTTGTAGAGCCATATTTATGTGGGGCACCGTCTTATGCTCCCGTCTGATCATACAACTTTGGGATGGTGTTTTCAGTCTTTTCGTTGGTTGCCGGTTCCACTCGGCCAGAAGCATATGGTGGTTGTGGCAGTATAGCAGAACACTGCTATGCGGAATCCTGTGCGTGCCCTTGATCCTATACCATGCTGACTTTCTCGATTATATTGTGATTTTGTGCAAAAGAAAATCTAATTGTTAGACAAAGACAAGAACAGTAAATGCAGGACAAATTTTCTCTTATGATCTTGACGTTTCTTTTGTTTCATTTGTTTCATTTTGTTACTGTAGTATTGCTACCCACCCCGCAAGGCAAAGCAGTCAGTAATTTTAGTGTGTTCTATTACAGGAGATTAGTTTAGTTAGGTTTCTTTTGCTATTTGTAGTTTTTTGGTGTCATTCAACAGACATGCAGTGGTAATGATCACTGGCTAATCTTGCTATAGTCTCTTCTGTAATTTGATACCATGAAAATTTTACTGTCAGCATGATTTTAAGAAGTTGAGTATTTATAGTTGAAGCTATGCATTAATACTTGTGTTATGTTTATACGCATGTAAAATTTATTACCTGTTCACTTTGTGGAATGGAATGCTGCAATTGCCTAACACAGTGCAATTATATAATTGGCTATTCGCCATTTTTTCCATGCTATTACATGCCTAGTTCCTTTTTTAGGTTCTATTGTCTGCTGTGGCTGCTTGCAAGGCGGCAAATCAGTGTGTGGATGAAATATTTTTAAGTTCAAACAAGAGCTTATTTTTGTGTTCATTCTTCATCATTCTTTGTCAGTTAGTAGTTGACTTTCACTCAAGCTTGTCACAAGCAGAGCTTTATTTGAATATTTCCTGTAACTGAACTCAGTTTCATACATCAGGCGCAACACTGTCAAAGCTAGTGCTCGTGTTTACACGGTGCGCTTTCGAGACCAAAAAGTAGCGCGTTGCTTGCAGTGAGCAAAAAAAGAATAAATCTCGCTGACAGCCTTAAACCATATATTTCTCATCAGTTTCACAAAATATGTCCCTATTCTGGCGAAACAATCGAAATATGTGAGCATATATTTTATGCTTGTCGGAGCGATACAAATCTCCCTTTCTTTTTCTTTACGGACTACTTGCATAGCCTTCACAGCATTGCACCTGATGTTTGAAACGAAATAGAGGCATGAAGTCATTGTATAAACGACATGTTGGTAAATCTGAAGCTGTAGGAATGCCCCTGTACACATCTCTATAGAAGCAAAGTAAGTGTATAACAAATTCGGAAAGCTAGGCTAGTATAACTTTGTAACTCATATTAGAACAGCATATATGATGGTGACTAAATACAAATACAATATGCAAGTGCTGCAGTGGGAGCTGTTCATGCTGTGCATTGATTTTTCTTTTATATATTCTGTTGTCATCCTAGTGCTGTTTTAATCCCACTCGCAAAGTGCACAAATTCAGACTCCTGGGTTGTCAGTCAGGTCGGAAGATCACACCTCATCAAATTTCATCCGTGAACGACACACTGGAATAATTGACTTGAACATCTGTAATTTGTACTTGGGCTATAGTGTACCTGGCAAGAGTGTCGCATAACTACACAAT
Source organism: Hyalomma asiaticum (assembly GCA_013339685.2). Lineage (NCBI taxonomy): Eukaryota > Metazoa > Arthropoda > Arachnida > Ixodida > Ixodidae > Hyalomma > Hyalomma asiaticum. Next base: position 30,403,839 of record CM023484.1, read on the forward strand.
GGACTGTAGTGCACACTTTCTGGCAACTTCAGATTTCTGTCTCTTTCTCTGCTGCAACCAATAAAAAAATGAGTTGCTCCATTGACTGTTAATTTATATTCTGCACTAAGATTTGCCTTCATATTCATCAAACCTGAGAGAAACTCATCAGTCTTCCCCATGTGACCACATGGTACAGTACAGATGATGTAAACACCACATTGAAGTGGGTGGAGGAGTACATCAGCGGCGTAAAGTATAGACTTGTATTGGTATTCCTGATGCATGTATGTAGTAACGTGCTTGCACAACAATATTCTGAACGATATCTGGTGGCACCTTTTGGAAACATTGTGTATTAGCTACTGGATGGGGCTGACCTTCCTATGCAGTTTTCATCCTTTTGCCAATATGCATTTTGTGCACATAATGTGCATTCATGCAAATGATTCTCCTTGAATATCTATGCCAACTTTATGAATATGATGCGAATTTATGATGCCAGGGAGGATGGGCAAGTAGTACATTTATGCTGTTGAAAGCACGCAGTATGGTTTCAATGCCAGGTACACACCACTTAACACTTAGTGCCAATACAAGTGTAGCTGATTGTCACAGTAGGATTTGTGGGAGTAGGTCATGCACCGCGCCCTTTGGTGGTCGCGTTCCTTGTCGGTTCTGCTCCGGTGTCTATTGCATATGCCTGGTGCTTATTCGCAAGGATATCAAGCTCACATGGAAGCTGTAATTTATAGACTAAGCTGTGCACTCCTTCAAAGGTGGAAGGTGTGTTTGGGCACACCATCACATCAGCCACACTGGAATTAGTATAGTGAGCTTTAGTGGCTTAAAGGAGATTCTTTGAGTGCAAGGCTGCTGATACTGTGTAGCGGCTCCGCATTGGGGGCGCCGACATGGTTTGTTGTGTTGTTTAAATGAAAGCCAAAGCCTTTTTGAAGCATTGTGGTTCAGCTGGGCACCTGAGATGTGATGCAGTGCAGTCCAGTAGCACAAAATATGTGAGCCAATGCGGGGTCTAGGTATCTCGTTTCAATCACTGAACACTGTTACACACTGTTGGTGTGCATACAATTAGTTGATGTCGTAGCAGCTTGCCATTTGGGTTTGTGGAGAGAGAGTTTGGAATTCATTAAAAAAGTACGTTTGAAAAGCATGTGCATTTTATGTAAGTGTGTCTTAGTGAGATTTTACTGTATTTTAGTAGCAAGTGCTGTACTTTCGCGTGTGCTGCGACCTGGCTCCGCATGTAACCAATACTTGGAAGAACGAAAAGCAAGCTCTGTAAACGTGTACAAGGTGGCTCACGCGACATTGACGTCTACTTTCGCAATGGTACCTGAAACCTACTTGAACAGTAACACCATCTAGCCCAAAGTGAAGGTTCAATAACTTTGGTTATGTACCAGCAGCAATACATTCTCTAACATGTGCTTCAGAGCATTTCGCTTTCGGTTTCCACTAGGCCACAGCCAAGAGCAACGAATTATATAGTCCGTGCATTTTCTCTCGCGTGTCTGCATAAGTTTTAGTGTAGGTTACATATATGAAATATATTCCTGCAGGGCATGAAAGCTTTTATTGGAGCTGTTGCTATCTTATAGGGACAGGCAATCGGCGATGACGTGTGATTGGACCTTTAGGCTGTTGGAAAGACCGTAAAGCAGTGAAATTGAGTTGACGCGGACAAGTGGCGCTGACTTCGCAGGCTAGCGCGTAGTCCGTCAGGCGTTGCGCCTGTCGGGACTGTCGGAACGGCTGTCAGACTGTGCTTGCAACGTGTTGAGTGTGCAACCACGTCGGCGAAAGATTACGATAAAAGACATTTCACGGCGTTTTTCGCGTTGCTACTCCATGATTGGACACAGCGACCGGTAAGCTTTCGTTTGCAATAAGAAAACACTTACCTTAAAAATTTCTTGTTAGGATGACCACTCCCTGATGCTGTTGTGCAGCAGGACTGATTTCCTTTGAGGACGTGAAGCGTTGTTGTAGGGCCGCAACAGTTACGTTCATCACAAGCGGGTGGACTATGCATGAGCGCGCATTGCATTAATAAATTTTCCGGAGCAGTGATAAAACAGGAGTTCGGCGTATCCGTTCAAATGCGTGCTTGTATGTGGTGGTGGTGGTGCACCGCAATGCCAAAGTGACAAGGCACAACACGCGCATAGACCAAAGCATCCTCTGGCGTACCAAGTGCAAAGCCTCTCTTTTTGTGAAAACATAAACAGTAGGCTTTTATTTCGCATGTATAAATGCACCAACAACAGAAGAGACGATATGATGAGTGCCACTTGTATATTCCTGTTTCCCGTGTATATGTATAATACACATATATGTATATATATATATTTATATAATTTGCAGTATATGAATATTTATAATATGCATGTAGAAGACAGAGAGAGCGAAAGAAGATTGATCGTGTAGAAATAGAGACAACTATACATATCTGCGCGGCAGTGTGATCACAGAGCATCGTCACCGGCGTGTTTTCGTCGTGTTGGTGGCTGAAGGGCGCCCCTCTCTTTTTCGGTGGTCCCAGCAGGAGCAGGGTTATTGCGATCCGCACTGGGCTTTGCGTTCTGCTTCCTGTACGCGTGTGTCTGTCTGTGTGTGTGTGTGGTGTGTGTTGTCGCGGCGTGCCGTCCGCTGGTCCCGGCTTTCGCTGACGGCGGCAACAGCGACATCTGCGCCGAGGCGTCTCGCGCGTGCTGGGCTTGCACCGCGCGCACTGTGGTTGGCACGTGACCCACTTTTGGTGGCCGGCCGCCAACTGCTGCTTCCGCTGGACGGCTATGGCCAGAACTGTATTATAGGAAGTGTTGGGTAAGGGGCAGGGGAGAGAGAGAGAGAGCGATGAACTGTTACTATCGTGGAGACACCGAGGAACTCAATAGTTGAACCTCGTTATAATGAACACTGATACAGCGAATTATCCGTTATAGCGAAATAAAATGCGAACTTAGCCTGGCCGCGCTTCATTTATACAGTTTACAGCGAAACAAAGCCGCCGCGATATCGGCTTTAAAGAATACTTCGTTTGCGCGAGGCTCGAGAGCCAAACACCAAAGGTAGCACAAAAATCAAACGAAGTATTGAAAGAAAATTGGCAACTACATTTAAAAAATCATCATCCTTAAAATAATTATGAACGCAGGCCTGTTTTCACAATGGCCCCGCCACGGTGGTCTAGCGGTTATGGCACGCGCCTGCTGATCCGAAGGTAGCGGGATTATGTCTCGGCTGCGGCGGCTGCATTTTGATGGAGGCGAAATGTTGAGGCCCGTGTGGCTGTGCGATGTAGGGGCACGTTAAAGAACCCTAGGTGGTAGAAATATCCGGAGACTACGGCGTCTCTCATAATGATATTGTGGTTTTGGGATGTAAATCTTCAGAAATTATGTTTTGACAAAAGAATTATTTTTTGCAATATTACGTTTTCATTGCCCGGTCTAATTAATATGGAATGCCGCAAGTTAGACAGGTAAAGATTACCTCATTTCTCGCGTGTTTGAAACGTAGAATAATTCATTTCCTAGGGAGAATTTTATCGCGGACCAGATGGCCGATTTGCTAGAGCAAGTATTTTTAGGGGCGAAGCTCCTCAACCTTGTCACGCGTCAGTCGTCAGGCGTAACCCGCGTTCCTCCCGGCACGCGCTCGCCCTCGGCGTTCGCCTCGGCGCTGCCTCCCGTCGCGTGCCTCTGCTGTCTTGTGTGAGGCAGAGAGAGACAGAGAGAGAGCGAAAGGCGCGCGTTGGCTATGGAAACGCTCTTTCTCAGAGGAACGCTGTACCAGCTCGCAAAGAAGGAGCACGCGCCTTCACCCGCGAGAGACAACGTTGGCGCAGGCAGCGTCTCCTACCGAGTTTCTTGATCGAGAAATACCGACTGCTCGCGTTGGAGAAGCGTTCACCGGCAACCCATATATATGTATATATATATAGGCACTGGATCTTGCAATGAAATGCCGGTGGGAGATTTCACTTGTGCATAGTTGAACCATGAGGATTCGTAGCGTGCGCGTTAACTAAATTAATCCAGAACTCGGCACGATCTACGATGAACCTCCCGAGCTTCGCCCACTCACCATCATTCACTCCGTGGATATGCTGTAATCTTTTTTTGTATACTGTTACAACGAACATCGGATATAACGACCTGATTTTATGGTCCCGAACATGCATCGTTATAGCGAGGTTCGACTGTATCAACTTGATATCCTTGTGGGAGGATAGCGTTAACACACAGCGCAAAACAGGACAGACTCAAATTTCAGCTGGTTGATATTGCAATCGTGTGTATCACATATACATATACATTACTGCATAATTTCATATCTGATGTCTGGGAATTCCCTTCTTTGTTGCTGTGCCTCAACGGCTAGTCATTCTACTTGTGTGACCTTCCTTCATGCGAAGCCCACTGTCCATTCTAATCGTTGTCGTCACCAGCCTTACAGCTGCTGATGCTTCTCGGCGACAATAATAGAAACCCTGATTCACATCTCGACACCTTCACTGTCAGGCTGCTTCATAGCCTAGCTCTTAGTGCACAGCTATTACGAGCAGCGTGAAAAGAATCGAGCAATATCGTCCACTCTGCATTCTCCCGTTTACCGAAGCAGAGTGATCGCGTCACTTAAAACAGCTGCAGGGGCGTCGAATATTCGAATATTTCCAATAACGAAATGAATAGACAATGTAGACAGCACCGAAATGAACGCAAAATTGGTATGCAGCTGAGCTAAATTTCATCCCCTAGGTCTTGTATAGCTTACGTTGTGCGACGAGGGACGGCGACCGTGAACATAGACATATCGCCGGCGCCTATAATTTTGATTAGGTAGGTTAAATAAGCTTCTGGAACTATTCGATTCCGCCTCGTGAACTGCACAGGCCAAGCTTGCGCAGCCAAACTCCAACTCGGCTTCGCTGTTCTACGCAACACAGACAGCGTGTCCCGTTTGCACTGGACTGTGCATTCTGTGACTAATTTTTGTAACTGCTCCTTTGTTTCTTTCTTTGAAAGATAAATAAACATTGAATTGAACTGAGTCATCCCTGAGTACTCCTTCCCTCTTCAGCTCTCCGTTTACGCTGTACATATTAGCACACCAGGCAGGGGTTTATCCAGAATTTAGATTTCTTTTTCTTCTGGAGGGGGAAGGGGGGGGGGGGGAGGGCGTTGGATAAATCCCTGATGCTAGTGACAAAGCCCTTGCGGCCGACGCACTTGCACTTTTATTAGATGCGAAGCAGCTCTTTGACTAGCCTGTGTAACGTTTTGTGCGTCCGTACGGCGAGGGCGAAGGCAACGCGCTGCCCTCGCCGCAGGTGTTGGAGCGGTGCCAAGTAGGTCACGCCGCAGCTGCGCGTTGACGTCACGCTCCCCTTGCAGTGCGCGCTGACGTCACTCTCTCCCTCGCCTGCCGCGCGCTCGCCGCCTCGTCCGTTCGCCCGCAACACCTGCCCAAAGGGAACCCTGATGGGATGCGAAGCACCCGCGTTAGCGCCGTTCAACCCGTGACGCCACCCGTGCGCAACGCTGCTGCTTCGCATCCCATCAGGTTCCCTTTGGGAAGGTGGTGTTAATTTTTTTCTAAGTGAAGTGTCATCTCTCTCTTTCTAGAAAATTATGTATGTAAGAAGCATTCAGGCGAACTCCAGCGCCAGCATTCTCTCACTTTCGCGTGGTTTCGAATAGGTAAATGAGAAATAAAAAGAGTAGAGAAATAGTTATGCACTTAATAAGGGCGCCCTTTGGAAGCCCCTCAGCCTCTGCGGCATTCTCGACTTGTCACCTACTATACTGGTTAAACTCTTTAGGCAGAATGCTGAGAGTAAACACTGAATCATGCTGAAAGATAATACCTTACAGGGGAACTTTTATTCGAACGAGTTTAGTTATTCGCGCGATCAAATCAAAGAAGACACACTCATAACAGTATGACGTTACAAACTCCTTGCTCTATTCGAGCGCATACGAGATATCTTTTTTTTTTTTTTTTAGGAACGATCGATGAAATTTGTTTGGTCGCCTTCTCTGCACTGCAAATAAGTTTAGTGATTGCTTTATTGACACGCATTAACCGTGCCCCGAGCAAACACTCGCGGAAGGCACTGCAAGGCAACGATTACGTCATGAAATAGCGGGATCCCCTATGATAATAAAGCGGGCCTAATTACTCGAAATAGCAGTCTCGTAGCCCACAAACACCGCCCACAGTTTAGTGCCGCTTTCGCGTTTGTTCGCTGCAAGGAGCGTCTAGAGCAAATTATCGGCGCCAGTGTCGAACAGCAATCTGCAAGGTAAACGCAAGGCCCGCCTGAACTGCTCGAACGGCACGCCGGGTCGCTAGTGCAAACATTGCTCACTCGTGCACGCGAGACGGTATTCCCAGCGTGGCGTGCACGCCATGGGTGTCGATTCCCACGGACATCGCGTGACGGCGCGCGGACAGCCGAGGTTGTTCTCCCCAGGCGAGCGGAGTGCAAACGCAAAAAGGCAGCCGCGTTCAGCGTGCATCGATGCCAGAGGCGTTACGGCCTCGTGCGGGAATTCTCTTTTTGTTTTGGATGGAGCGTGATAGCGAGTGACCGACGGCTTTGTCTGGCCGAATTCTCTGTGTAGCAGCTTCGTTTTCGATTTCTCTTTCTGCCGAGGAAGCAGAACTTATGTCTGAACGACACACAGCGCGAACGCACTGACGTTGCACGTGCTCAAACATATGGCTGGACAAAAGAGATCCCCTTCAGGTTTCTGAAAGGCACTATAGGCTTCGCTGTTTTTGATTGATTTCTGTTTTTTTTTTTGTATTCCACAATCACGATATGATTATGAAAGACGCAGTAGTGGAGGGCTTCGGAAATTTCGACCACCTGTGGTTATTTAACGCGCACTGAGATCGCACCGCACAGTACACAGGCCTCAGTATTTCGCTTCCATCGAAATGCAGCCGTCTCGGCTGGGATTCGATCCCGCGACCGTCGGATCAGCGGCCGAGTGCCATAGTCACTAAACCACCGTTTTTTAACTTGCTCGGATTGTCAGATATCCACGATCTTTTTTTTTTCCTTTTTTCATATTCAAAAGCACTCGTAAGGTAGGCGGAGGTCATGTGCAAGTTTTCTGCGAGTTAACTCGTTTCTTAACAGCGAAAAAAAAAAAAAAGAGCGTATAGACAGCTGGATGATGACAAAGATAAATGCGGTAATATCATCCACTTAGCGCACATGTGTGCAAACCAAACAGGGCACTAATTAGAGAAATCATTCTTCGTATACCCTGGAACTTTATTTTATATCAAAAGCAGCGGCTCGTGTACTAGGATCTCACAGTCAGAAATGTTGAACAAGCATATTATGAAAATAAAAATTTCCGTCGATCAAATGGGGACTTCGTGCACTTTAATATTTGTCTCGAGACATGTTATTACACAGCGCTCCGAGAAGGCCCTTTACAAGTATACAGGCACGAAATTTTCCAAATGACGCGCAATATTTTGTGGGCGGTGCTCTCATCAGAGCTGTGAATACTTGCCAAAACAAAGGCGTAGTAGCACGCGTGTGTGCGTCGCAGTACAGTTTGAGTCAATGGCATAGTGTACTAGAACGCTATATCGTTCTGGCACACTGTAGTTAGTGCTATCACAAACGTATGATGACGTGACGCCTCCTGGCAAGAAAGTGTGTTCCACACAAGCCGCCACGGCTACGAGTGACACTGCCTAACACTCCCAGGATAATATGTACATAAATACCCAATAAAGTGGACGGGGGGACGACCGCCTTCGTAGCTCAGCGGTAGAGCATCGGACGCGTCGTCCGAAGGTCGTGGGTTCGGTTCCCACCGAAAGCAGGTTTGTCTTTTCGTCCACTTTAATTCCTTTCTACTTACTCCACAATTACAATACTACAATTAGCTTCCTCTATGCTTTCCATGGCTTCATTATCTGTTTGCTCATTAAGTTGTTTCTAACAAATAAAAAAAGCCCTTGACCCCTTCCCTTTCGTTAAACATATGATGACCTTTCATCCCACCGCTAAATGCAGATGGCATTTCCTAAGCTACCTTCAGTCGTTACAGCATGACGATCCTATTATCGAGTGAAGTCAGTGCCGCGGATTGTAACATTGGTGTTATGGTCTAACCACCAGTGACGACACCCCCCCCCCCCCCCCCCCCGCGCGCGCGAGCTTAACGCGAACGCAGCGCAAAATACCGGATAAACTTAAATGGAAATGCTCCCACGGCTGTGTTTGAACTCTGAGCCTCTAGATCTATAACGGGCTACAGCCTAAAGATCAACATAGGCTCCGCCACAGCAATTGCCCTCCTGAGCAAGCAGTTTACGTAGATGCTCCACTTAATTACGCTTTCTCATTTTCGTGACGTCAAAAGCTTCTGCGTGCATAATATATATAACCGAATTTAGACGTAGAAATTAGGCGTTTGTGTTGCTGGTTTGAAGTAGAAAACTTGAACACCCCCCCGAAATGTTCTCTCTTTCAAATACGTTCACATAAGCACTCAGCCACAAAAATATATGGTAATCGGAAACGACGAACGTTTTTTTTTTCTTTTTCGATATGCGTGTTATGTCCATTACCAGCCATCATACGCATCTGCGCGCGCACCACCACGCATTGCGCTGCGGGAACTACTCGGCCGCGGTCGATTCTTCCAAGTTTATGCTCCTATATTGCCAATGCCATAAAGAAAAGCGATGAATCTCCTATTGCCAACGCCATAGAGAGGCTCGTGTGGACGTGACGCACTCTCTAGACTCCTCCTGCACGGGGAATAGCGCAAGGATGATGATGATGATGATGATGATGATGATGATGATGATTGTGGTTCGGTTAAGGAAAGGACGCTAATTTCTGCAGCCCATGTCGGGAACACAGCTGGGGCGTTAGCCGTGTTAAAATGGGAGAGTGTCTCTGCAGTCGCTTCTGGCGGCATGTTGACGGGGCGTCCTAATTAATTTCGTTAAATGTTCCGATAGTGAACTTATCTCAAGTATTTTCCGGTAAAACGCTCTTCAACGTCGTCTTGAACTTAGACCTTATGAAACGACTGATCATGTCTGAATTGAATCGGAAGATATCGACCCGGAATTTATGTTTAGGCACTAGCCTCTACGGAGTACAGAGTTTTAGGGACAGTGTGGGTAAATTGAACGCGTCCTTGATATATATTAATGAAAGACGGTTGGAGGATATGCGGTGGATTAAGTATAGTGGAAAAGACGAAAACTGAATAGCGTGAATGCGAAAGTTAGTCGGCCGGTAAACGCGGGAAGTTAAGCTACAAATTTATTTGAAAATACTCTGATTCAGGTATGCAGTGGATCAGGTCGAATTAAAAGTCGGCCTTGGTGGCTCGGAGATCACAGTACCGTTGTCAAGGGGGTGCTCACAGCATCCATCCTACCATGTGCAACCAAAATTTTCAGACGGGGACTGCCGAGGAACCCTTTAAAGGGTGCTTCTCCTGGTAGTGAGGTTTACTGCGGGGAAGCCTGCTTGCTGTAGTTATGACTTTCACGGTGTCACTTAAACATGCGCAAAAGCACGGTCAGGCATTAAGGTTGTGCCGTCGGCAGCTTGTTCATTATGGCTTAAGTGGCGCCGGTGTTGAACTTTTCATTTTACTTTATTTCAGTTATTGCCCTCAACACATTACTTATCAAGAGAACGTACGGCTAGAAAGAGAAAAGACTTCCCGACAATGGCCGAACCGCTCATGCACTATTCATCAGTTGCCTGAACTGATGAACAGTCAATAGGAAAAATTACACACTGTAAAGTGGATGAATTGACCAGTTCCTAGAATAATCGTGTTTTTCTGGTTTTTGATACGTAAATATATGATCTCTGCTGCCAGAACCCCGAGTGAGGGATTCCGGATTAATTTTTACAACCTGGGGTTCTAGGTGCACTGGTGTTCTCGCTTGCCGTCCCCATCGAATTTGAGGCCACCGTGAACGGGAATGAAGCCCGAGTCCTCGAGGTTAGAAGCACGACACTTTACCTGCTAAGATACCACGACGGGTCTCCTCGCAAAGGCTCGCCGGGCGGACATGTTACACCGCACGTCGCGCGGTGAAGCTCACCGTGGTAGATAGGTCAAAGCTGGACGTCCATGTCGTAGAAGTTGTTCTCGTCGGCGTCGGTCTGCGTAGCAATGCTGGCTCGGCTACTTGTCGAGACCAACGAACAGGCAGACCGCTGCTTGTCGCTCATCTCGTAGTCAACTGCGTGCAACGGGTGACAAAAATAGAGTATGGCGTCGTCATTTGGTGCAACTCCTGGTTTAATCGCAGTTGATTGGCGCAGGCTAGGAAGGCTTGTTAAGTGCGTACTGCAGAGCTCAAAGTCCCGCTACTCGACCATCGTTCAAATATCGTCGCGATAAGCTTCGAGCCGCAGGCGAGCTCCGCGATGTTCGTGCAACTCTTACATTTAGAATAGCCCATGGACAGCCATAAGCAGAAATATAAACGTCATCATTGTAACAACACCGATGCGTATATTTAACCTTTTCAACATGAAGCGGCATTGTCAGGTCATATAATCTATCCACCACGGCATGGATAGAGCGGCTCATTATGCCGTGCCAAAGGCGAGCGCCCTCGTGCAGCTGCTTGCGTGTTAAATGTTTTAACTATAACGTGCCTCCCTGCCTTTTCTATTTCAATCCTCGTGCCTAAGCACTTTCTGGGAGAGTTCAGTTAGTGTGTACTCAATGAGCTCTCCCACGCGCACTCGGAGCGATTAGAGGTCACTTCGTGATAACATGATGGCTCATGATCACATATCGCGCTCTTTAGGACTAGATCTCCCAGCCTGCATTAGTTGCTTAAAAAGTTGCGAGCTAACGTAGATAGCGGGCGGCGATGGGAACCAAGCATTACTAAACCCAGTGCCTCAACAATGCCGAAAAAAAAGAAGTAAGGACAGAGTGTGGTAAGGGCGGTAACGCCAAGCAATGTCGTTAATGTCGCCGTCGGACTATCTGCGAAGATGGCAGCTCTAAGAATGTCTCACCGTCAGACTGCGTGGCCGACTCGACGCGGTTCTTGAGCGTGCCGTATTTGGCCATCATGGACTGGCGCACATTTTTCTCCGGGTGGAGCACGATGATGTACAGCTTGGGAAAGAAGAAGCAGATGAGGGTGACGGTGCCGCTCAGCGAGACGGCCATCGCCATGCTGGTGAGGTTGAGGTTCACGTGGCGCCAGGTGGTCAGGTAGATGGGCAGGAAGGCCAGCCAGATGACGCACGTGGTGTACATGGCGAAGCCGATGTACTTGGACTCGTTGAACGCCTCCGGTATCTTGCGCGTCAGCACCGCGTACACGGTGCACACGATGACGAGCATGAAAGGGTAGATGAGCGACAGCGTGTACCCGATCAGGTTCACCGACGCCAGGCACACGAGAAGGTTGTCCTCGCGCGTCGGGTGGTGGTGCACGGCGCGCGGCGGGTTGAGCGCGAGCCACACGGTCGCCACCAGGCCCTGCACCGACACCAGGGCACCGCACAGCGCGAGCTGCGAGCGCGGCGATATGCAGCCGGGCCGCTGTGCCGACCGGCGGCCCGCGTGGAAGATTCGGTGGATGCGCACCGCCTTGGCAAGCACCGCCGAGTACACGACGGCGAAGCACAGGCCCAGCGCGGCGCGCTGCGCTCCGCACACCACCGTGCTGGGCCGTTGCACGAGCAGCAGCGCCGTGCCCTGGCACATGCAGATGCCGCCCAGGAGCACGAAGCAGAGCTCGCGTCCGGACGCGCGCACCACGGGCGTGTCGATGTGCTTGAGGAACACGAACAGCGTGGCCGCCGTGAAGACGGTGCCGAGCGCCGCGAGCACCAGCGTGGCCACGGCCAGCGGCGACGAGGGGCTCATGTGCGACTCCGGCACCGGCACGCAGCGTTCGTGGTGCACGTCCGGCAGGGTGCCGAGCGCGCAGTCGGCGCACACGCCGTTTTCGGCCGCGAATGTGTAGCCCGAGCAGCGCACGCAGTGCCAGCAGCACTGCTCGTTGTCCACCATCTTCTGCGCTGAGCCGCGTGGGCATGGGTCGCTGCACACTGAACGGGGCAGCTCGCTCGAGCCCAGACGGAACTGCAGCTCGGCTAGCTGCAAGTGCAGCGTGCCATCCACGTACGTTCCAACGGGGAACCCAGCGGTACTTGCCGGGCTCCACTTGCTTGAAGTGCAGTATGTTGTAGCGCGCCGGACCGTCCTCCGCTGTCGGAGAAGCGGAAGTGGTCCTTGCTGAGACCTGCGGCGGAGGAGGAGTTAGACGAGTGCCTTTTTCGGGTACGGCTCGTCAGGACACTTGTGAATGGCACTGATGCTATACTGAGACAAATAAAAAAATATATCCACGACCTTTACTCGAATATACTCAACAGTAGTCGAGCATTTCGATATACTCTCAGAACTATATATAAAGCAGTTATCATACTTGATATACTGAATACGGAGTCACATATATGACAGGCACGCGTTCACTCAGCCTATTCTACTTAAGTACGGTGCAACAGCAATGTTTGACGCGCGCTTTTGATACCAAAGAGACAACTTGATGGCATTTCTTATGCCTTTTGCATGTATATTCGCAGATATTTGCAGCTTTGTTTACCCATAGCTTGTAGGTATATGTGAGTTAAGAGTGTGTCCCCATTTCTGGGTCAGTGAACTCGCCTTTCTTGCCTTTTCAGCGCACCTTTCCTTCTGTATTTCGAAACTGGGGATAAAAGGCACCGGTTCTACTTGTAAAGGTGAGGGCACCTCGTTATTTGAGGTATTTCACTTAGGTTGAATTGGGTGTTTGTTATTGCCTTTGTCATGAAAAAAAAAAGAAAGAAAGACTGTGGTGGAGCTCTTTCTGGGGTAGTGACTGCATACCGCATTTTCATTCCGATGCCCTTCCCTGAGCGTTTGCTGCGCATTTGTGACGCATCAGCAATACTCGCATGTTCAATGGCCAAAATATTGTCACGGTTTTGGTCGAGCCTTTCTTAATCAAACTTGCGTGAAAATGACTGGTGATTTCGTTAGGAAAGTTTTCATGACATTTGAGAGCGTGTGATACCTTGTCCTTGCCTCTTACATACTCGTTATGATAAACCGTCTAACTTCAGAAATTAACTTTGACATTCGGCATTATAGTCGCAGTTTTTTTAATGGGTGAAAAGCCCTCATAACCAAAATGTATTTTTATAGTTGAACCTTTAAAGATATTTTATTGTGTTTCTAACGTGCATGAAAATATGCACATAATTTTCTAACTGAATTTATTTCATCTCACCTTGTACATTTTTTTTTCACTTTTTAAATATACCCAGCAATGTAAAATCTTTCAAAAGTTGGAGGACGCTTATGCTTCGCTTTTAACAGTGGAGCGCTATAGCGCCATTGGGTCCCGTTCGCATCGCCTTCTCATAGAATATTCATTAAAATTAGCGCCGTCTCTATAAAATACTGGAATTATTTGACTTTTCTCGTAAGAGAATTATGTTTTCTCGCACATTCAGACTACGGTCCGAGCTACCATGTGTGTAAGTGTTAAGCCGCAGTATACATTTATTTTTCTGACGGATTTCACTTTAATAAACTCAGTCTCGTGCACTTAAGTACCCGAGCAATGGCGCAGGGCTCGCGTGGTCAAGTGTTCTGGGTTCCTATACGGCGGTTGTTCGCACTGCCTATTTCCGCCGTGGACGCCTGACGCCGACGTAGGATTTTCCTGCTACCCGAGCTCCTTAGCGCAATCGCGTCAACATTTGTTTCTGCGAATGTTTCACTTCCTGCTGTCTGTGCGCTCGCTGCCAGTCCTCTCAAGTTGCCGTGGCTACAATTTGCCTGGCAGATTCACAACATTTTCCGCGGCGAATGATGGGAGACGATGAAACCTGCATCACTAGGCACGGAAAGCTTCACTTTTTTGGAGTGACTGAAAACGGTACCTTGGAACGTGACGTTCTTCAGGTAGGAGAGCAGATCTGTGCCGTTGACGGGTCGCATGCTGTCGCATAGGCCCGAGATGTTGCCGCATATTTCCTCGTGCATCTTTCGCAGAGCGTACGCGAAGGCGAGCACGGCGTTGCTGACGAACTGCAGCTGCGCCTCGAGCTTGTACGCCTTGTTGTCGCTGATGCGCTCCTCGCCCGTACAGCTTCTCTGGTGGTGCTGGTTGAACGGCGTCACGAGGCTGCCGTTCCATTTGCACCTGCAGCGGGTACATGTTATCACGCTCAAACACACACAGACCAATGCGAAGTCGTTTTAGAACTGGTCTCCATCGTGGCGACGAAACGCGCTTAACTGGGCGCACGCGTGCACGCTCTCACTGCAGTAAGGGTTGACGATCGATATGTATCGACGTGCCTAACGATTTAGGCTTGTTGGTTCCTAAGGTGGAAGCTTGGACCTGTTGGTACGACATACTGGAAAAACAAAACAGCTCAAGAAGAGGGATCACTAGAAAAGAAAGTGCGTGCACATGCAACAGTGCTGTTGTTTGTGCCTTTCTTTTTCTGGCGCTCCGTGTTTTTTTTGTTTTGTTTTTTTGCGCTGTTTCGTTTTCCCAGGCAGTGGGTTGGTCCTCGAATGACATGTAGAGACGTGGGTGCCCCAGGTGATCAAGACTTCAGGAGCCCAACACTAAGGCGTGCTTGATAATCGTATCGTGGCACGGCCGGGCTGAAGGAGTCCGCGCGTGTGGCTCCTTCAGCCCGGCCGCGATCGTGGTTAAGCTTCGTAAAACCGCAGACATTGTTATTGTTAATCGAATGACTTGTAGCATAGCGCAGCAACCAACGAAAACACTGGATGAAAGGCCTTACTAATACTATCCATGCGCTGTGCTACAAGCTATTCCGTGACGGATGAGCTTGTTGTTGCATTCTCGTAAGTTGTTCTTAAAAGAGCTAAAGGATGGAAAAGAGAGAGAGTGCGCGCGCGAAACAATATAATAGCGCAAACTAAGAACCAGGTTTTTTTATTGAAGGAACATGTTTTCGAGAGGAAAATGCACACATACGAAAAACCCGCCCACTGCAACGCCACGTGGACGTCCTTGACCCGTCTTTTAGCGCTTCTCGGGACATTTTGCCATGTTGTTATTGTTAACATCACCTGAGCGGATGTTTAACATCGTCTTACAGGTGACTACTGAAAGAAAAAAAATCAAAGTGGTTTAGCTCAGTACATCAGCTAGGGCAACGAAAGCTTGCCTTCCGTAAATATCGTGACCTTGAAGAAGCACAGCCAAATTTCCAGCGAG
Organism: Hyalomma asiaticum; assembly: GCA_013339685.2. Taxonomy (NCBI): domain Eukaryota; kingdom Metazoa; phylum Arthropoda; class Arachnida; order Ixodida; family Ixodidae; genus Hyalomma; species Hyalomma asiaticum. Next base: position 30,419,145 of record CM023484.1, read on the forward strand.
GGCTTTCTTTTTTTTTTTTTTTCGATCACTTCCATTAAAAATTTCCGCCGCATAAAACTAAACGACTCTTCAAAAGGTTGCGCAAATGTCACCGATTTTTTTAAGCCATACGGTGCCCGTCTATAATTCCTACGAGTACGGTCGCCCACGCATACTTTACATAAGCACGTGTGCCATCAGGTTTTTTATTGTTTTTATTTATACCAAATTCGATCTTGGTAACAGTTATAGCCCTTCCGGGAGCTCAACGCTTGGGCTTTCGCAAAGCGTTTGCGTTGCTCTCGTTTGCGTTATAACGTAAAACTTTTCAATCACTGCCATCGCGTTTGTATTCGCGGTACCGGAAGAAGCGAAAACAAAATAATGGCGCTAGTTTCAAAACGCGCAATATAGGAAACGAAATGGATGTGAGCGAGTGGTGTGATGAAAACAGAGCTCACGTCAAACTATCGTGGCTGATATTCGTTGCGCATCTCCCATTGTACTATGGCAGCCGTGGCGCTTTTCTACGTGGTCAAGGACACTGTTTCTTGCTGGTGTTTTACGTGTCAAAACCCGCGATATGATAATGAGGCGCGCCGCTGTGGAGGCGCTGCGGAAATTTTGACCACCCGGCGTTGTTTAACGCGCAACGAAAACGCGCAGCAAACGGGCCTCCCGTATTTTCGCCACCATCAAAATGTGATCGACTTGGCGAGGCTCGAAACCGCGTCCATCGGGCCAGCAAGCATCACAGGAGAGCAAGGTTTGCTCTCCAGTGCCGACCCGTCATCCTTGAAGGAGGGGCCAAGCTGGCCTCGAAGAGTCGGAATTTTTTGCATTTGTGGTTGGTGTCACCTAATCTCAACTATCATTATCCTGCCCAACCAGATATATTTCTGTCAAATGTTCGCGTTTAAAACATAGCAACTGCACCACCTGTACCACTGTGAGATGTAGCGGGCGAGAGACTCACTCTCCATGGAGACCTCTCTTCCTTTCCTTTTTATTTTATTTATTTATTTTCTTCGTAATACCCTCCGCGCCTGAGGCATTATGGAAGGGGGTGAGACATGATTTTCTTTGTTCGTACAATGTTAGCTAAAATATAATGGTTAAGTACAAAGAGAACAGGTAAGTTGATTAACTTTATCTAATGTTAGCTAGTGCAGAACGAAACAAGTGATAATCAGTGATAACTACCACAGATCTGTGAAGGCGGTTCCTGCCTATACAGAAGAAGATAGTATTTAACGAAAGATGTTCTGGGGACCAATGAGTCCCCAGAACATCTGAATGGAGGCCCACGTTACGTCTTGTGATGCTATAAGAGTCACTACTGAGCACCGCTTATAATCTGTCTGCAAGGTTAACCACCGGTGCTGAAAGGCGCGCGTTAATCGCTGCAACGCGTTAACAGTCGCATGGCGTCATTTCTTCTCGCTGGCTCGCGAACATCGATAGCCATACACTGTGCGGGTTTAATTCGTAAATTATCCGACTAAATATTAAAAAGGCGCCCCCCCCCCCCCTTCCCCCCTCTGTTTTCGCAGTAAAGAGATGCTGAGCAATCCAAATACGACGGCTCGTTTACAAGGCGTCGATATAGGGGGCGCGCACGTATTCGGAAGTAATTTTCGAAGCGCGTAGTTGACCCACAAGTTCGAAACTAAGCTTTCAGTTCACCTATACAGTGCGGTCGCTATAGTTCCTAAATACGAAGCTACTGTCGCCGATTGGCCCTTTTAGAGAAGCAAGGAATGTCGTAACGGTGTCATACATCGCCTCTAAAGAGGCAGGAAATTAGAATGTAGCATTATACTCATTTATTCCCTCAAGTGACTTTCATATTTAGCCATCTGCTCACTCACCTACACTACCGTGCCTGATTATTATTTTCTTCTACATGAACTTACTATATATGACTTAGTTTTTCTGCGGCACCGTGTTAGAGCGCATATAACGTTGCCACATGCATTTGGTCGCGCTAACTGCTTCATTGTAAAAAAAAAAAATGGAGAGAGAGAGAGAGAGAGAGAGAGAGAGAGAGAGAGAGAGAGAGAGAGAGAGAAAAGAAACGGTGGTCAGATACTGAAAACTTCGTCGTCGACTACAGAATACGTTGGCGCATAAGGCAGGCCGCTTAGCGACGAGTATCTGGACCTGTCCTTTGTTCTCTTTTTGTCTCTGTGTGTGTCTCTCTCTGGTTGGCTACGAAGCAGAAAGTACCAAAACGTCCCACGTGCCGTTCGACAGTGAAGCACCTTTCTTTGTGTTGTTTTTTTTTTTTCGCCCGTGCATAGGCAATCCCTTAAAAAAGAAAATTAAATGTTCTGAAATCCTCCTTTTGGACGTAAAGGCACGGCGTGATCAATACACGTTTCACCGGATGAAGGTAAGCGTTCTCTACATCAGAAATATACGTAACAGACAATAATAAAAAATAACGAACAACCATTGAGAAATTTTAAGCGAAATGAACAAGCACGCGGCGTACTCGACAGTTGGATTATTTTTTTTAAGCGTGCTTATGGTCAGTCGGAATAACTTATGATCTGGTTACCGTTTCGTTCTTGACCATAATCTAAGCGCGCGAATACTGCAGATACTGCCAAAAAATAACAATAATAAAAAGAAAGGCACTATACTTTACTCTAGACCACCTTTTCCGATGACGCAGAGCGCAACGTCCAGAAATAAACTCGATTTGCTAATGGGCGACGTAATGAAGTAGCGCGCCGAGGAGCATTTAATTATTAATACATATCGCATGTCGAAGAAGCAGAGGAACGCGCTATGTTTGTCTATCGCTCGGGTCTTGTTTGGGGCATTTCGGGAAAGCAACACCTGCCGCGCAGCAAAACGCAAGAGACACTGATTTCTTTGCACCGTTAGTATTATATATATATATATATATATATATATATATATATATATATATATATATATATATATATATATATATATATATATATATATATATATATATATATATATAGTCGATATTCGCACGTCGCACATCTGGTGCTTCACCGTCTATCTGCGTCGAGCTTTTCTTCGAGAGTCTTGGTTTGGCACGCACCGCCGATCAACGCGTTGCCATAGTAACGAGCAGTAGGCGGTGGAAGTCGCAGCTTTAGCAGCGAAATGTCGTGCTTCTAATGAGGCCAGAGTGCATCTCGACAGCGCGTTGCTGAACGGTGCTCGCCATCGAAGCACGAGGACAAGTACCTGTACTTGTGGCACAATCACCGCGTCCTATACCTGTGCTAGCACATTTCCATCTTGAAACAAAACGCGAATATAAGCTAAGGAAGGCGCAGTGGGCAAAGAGGATAATGATGTCAGTCGCTACATTAACTCAGTAGTGCCTCGCGTATCGTGAATCTACGCTGAATCGCTGTGATATTTCCAAGTACTGATTTATTTGTGTTAGAGTAACCTATAGCAGTTAGTTTATAGCTCCAGTTGTACGCGCTTAGCATATTCACCTATTCATAGATCAGCAAGCGAATTGTGAATAACTAGTTGCTGTAGGTATTCAGCTTTGCTGAAGCAATACCTGATAGATGTATTCTAAATAGCCAATAATGAAGGGCTGCACATTTTTTTTTCTAATTTATTGGTGCACAGCTGGCCTAACGGCATGGTAGCGGTTAAGAAACAAGAACACTGCAGCGATGTAGAACTGAAAGTACTGTCACCGATATTCAAGTTCACATTAAGAGCAGAAAATTCAACTGGTAAGGTAATTTAATGCTTACGCAAATACCTAGTGGTCTGGTCTACTTCATTTCAAGAATGGATACCGAAAATCGAACGACAGTTTGTGACTGGCAGAGGGAACTGAACTAGGTATGAAGTGCGATGAATTGTGGAAGCTTGTGGGCATATCATGTAGTGGCCTCAGCTATAGCGTACGATAGGAGTAATTTGATATTCAACTGACAAAAATGCCTTCGTGTTGTAGCGGAAATGATGATGACTATTTCGACAATTTGTTCATGCGAAGGCGTTGTCGACATCGCTTCGTCGTTCAATTTATTGATTAACTTGGTTGATTTACTTCATTGTCTTCAGGCGCAGCTCAATGTTTTCGGCGGCAAAAAACGTCGCGGAAGGATGCGTCGCTTGCATCTCAATGTGGCGCATCGATTTCCGTTTCTTCGCGGTGATTGTCTCCGCATGATGTTGACGTCACACACACAAGCGACACGGGAAAGGTTAATGTAGCGAGATGAAAACACATGAGCGAGATGGAAATGGTTCATTGAAGGATTGATTTCTGGGGTATTATGCCCCAACACCACGATCTGATTTTGAGAGACGCCATAGTGGAGGGCTCCGGAAATTTCGACCACCTGGGGTTCTTTAACGTGCACTGACACAGCGAGTACACGGGCCTCAACACTTCGCCTCCATCGAAATGCAGCCGCCGCGACGTCGCGGTTTAGGCATGCGGAAACCCGTAAATGATGAATGAACATAGTGTTAGCATGTGACGGAACTTCCTTCTGTGACGGGATTCGATCCCGTGACTTCGGGAATGAAAAAGATTAATGAATAGAACAAAAAAGATAGAGGAAATCGCGAGAAAAACATTTTAAAAATATTTTGGATGTATGCAAAACCAGTGCATTTGCTCGACGCGTAGTTTAGCGTCAAGCCCCGCCACGGTGGTCTAGTGGTTATGGCACTCGGCTACGGATCCGAAGGTCGCGGGATCGAATCCCGGCCGCGGCGGCTGCATTTCGATGGAGGCGAAATGTTGAGGCCCGTGTGCTGTGCGATGTCAGTGCACGTTAAAGAACCCCAGGTGGTCGAAATTTCCGGAGACCTCCACTACGGCGTCCCTCATAATCAGAGCTGGTTTTGGGATGTTAAACCCCACAAATCAATCAATTAGTTTTGCGTGAAGGTATTGCAAGGTGCGATTAAACGAGAAAGCGAAGAAAGAAGACAGGAGAAGTTGTGGCGTGATGTACCATCTGAATGTCCTTAGGGATTATATCTAAGCGCCTCAGCCTCCAGGATCACACGAAAAGAGAAGACCGTTGCACATTGTAGCTCATTATTCCTAAAAATTGGGGAAAATTGGAAAAGGGTCATAACAGTGAAACGTTTGCAAGGAAAGAAACCAGCAGTGTTGTTTTCTCGTATTAATTTTATTCTTGTGACTTATGCGGTGAAATACATGCATCTATACAGAAGCTCTAGCGATGTCTCAATTTGTGCTGAGTCAGGTGGAAAAAAAGAAGCAAGCTTACGGACGCCTTATTCTTTTTTGATGCATCTGGACAACACCACGATGCGAGCAGCTCCAAATAGTAACATTAATCCTCCCCTTTCACGGTACAGTTGGTAGAGGGGACGTCGTATCTGTATACGTGAAGTGAGATATATTTTTATCACCGCTAGTCGATAGCACCGTGATATTTGTATGAAAACTCTATGCCCCGAGCAAATATCCTGCCGTGCAGCACTTGCATCTCGAAGTCAGGCAATGCAGGGATCATTACGAACACGTCAGTGAACATGTATTATATATCTTTCGTATAATATCACTGGCACGACGTCAACACGGCAGCGCGATAACAGCGGCATGTGCACGCAAGGAGACCCTTAGTGCCACTTCGCAGTAACCCAGGTGACATTACGGCGATCGCTGTCATCATCACCATAAGCAGTTACCTGAGGGGGGGGGGCCAATCAGGCGCCACGGACGCAATTTCCGGAGCTTCTATTTCGAACGAGGCAGTGTGTGTGTGTGTGTGTGTGTGTGTGTGTGTGTGTGTGTGTGTGTGTGTGTGTGTGTGTGTGTGTGTGTGTGTGTGTGTGTGTGTGTGTGTGTGTGTGTGTGTGTGTGTGCACGCGTTTCATTCACCAATTAATGAAAACAAGAGCAAAATACATCCAGGTTGAACTTGAACCACGCGTCTATATGCAACCGGACGGGACGAAAACCGTTCGATTTAGTAAACACTAATATATACATCAGTACGAGGCAAATGTTACAATACGAGCGGGAGGGGTGCGTAAATATTAATTTAAATGGTGTACCAACGTTCTTTTTTTTTTCAGTATCTTGTCATAGCACTTTATAGGCTGGTCGCCTTCCGTGCGATTAATTATCAACTCGCTCACGTTAGTAACGCAATCAGCTGATTATAATGCAAATTGTGTATTATAAACATAGATCACAATTTCTCTCTTATGAAATTCTTGCTGTAATTACCAGCACTCTTCATTACTGCCATTATATTATGTTTTATTACGTAAAACATGTAACGTCCAACACCACATATATTCGAGACTGAGTTTGATACTTTAGCCTAGTTGAATCACAGTAGTGTTAACGCATCATCTATGCAGCCTGTATGTTGCACTGGTTTCAGTTGTTGATAGTTCACATTAATTATAACTAACCTATTGCTGCTATGATTAGGTTACAAATGAAAGAAAATTTCTAAGCTTATTCAGAAATATGGTCTTTCAGGTATAAAAGAGGTTGCAAGTCCTCGCTTTAACAAAATCACTTTTTTATCATTTTTTATCGTTTTAAAAATGACCTTGACTTTGGCCAAAGCAGACATATTCATAAAGCGCTGATATGCGCACGGCTCTTGCTACATCTACATTGTGCGCTACATTTATTCTGTCTGCAAAATGACGAAACCATGGAATGTAAAAAGAAGGAAGAATAATGTCGGCAGTTGAGTACGAGGAAAAACTGCGTGAAATGGTGTCCCGCTAAAAGATGATGCCGCAGCGGTGAAACGGTCCCAATTATAGAAAGAAGAAAAAAAAAACCTTCTGTCCAGGATATCCTATAACGCGACTCGGGTCCAAAAACCGCGACATATGATCCTCTTCGCCTTGCCCCACAGGCCTGGAGACGCAAGCTGCACCGAAGGTGGCATCAGCACATCTTTCAAAACTCCCGGTTGCTAGGTTACGCGGCCGTTTCTGGCGCAGCCATCCGCATTTAGCAAATTATTGCTTGACTTATGATTCCTGGTATTATTTACAGGGGATCAGCGCTTCGGTCACGGGAACCGGCGATGCCGCTCTGCAGATACTATTGTCTCGCGCGACCTATTCTTAGTCCTGCAGGGCTAAGCAGAGGTCGTCATACTGAATGCACACTTTGATGTGTGCGCATGCGCACATGTTAAAGCGTGTGCCTGCACGTGTGCTTGAACGCATTTTGAAATGTGCAGTATGGTGGCTTTGCCACAGCACGGCCACATCTACGGCGGTGCACCCTTTACAGCAGCATACGACTGCAAGAACTTATGTGGCAATAATAATAATAATAATAATAATAATAATAATAATAATAATAATAATAATAATAATAATAATAATAATAATAATAATAATAATAATAATATGCGCCTGCACACACTTTTAAAATGTGTGCAGGCAGACACATTCTAAACCGTCTGCAGGCGCACATTTAACATTACTTTGCCAGAAAGCCAGCGATAAAATTGTTCTTTATTATCTTTTGTTGTCGCAGCATCGGTTTTTGACACTGCGTACGTTGAAATGCGTGTTTGCACACATTTTAAAGTGCAAATATTAAAATGTGTGCAAAAACGCACTTTAACATACGCAGTGTCAGGAACTTATGCCGTGGCTGCAAAAAAATAATAACTTTATTGCTGGCTTTGTGGCAAAGTAATGTTCAGTGTGCGCCTGCACATGGTTTGGAATGTGTGCCTGCACACATTTTAAAGTGCCCACATTGAAATCTGTTCAAACTCGCTCTTTAACGTACGCAGTGTGGTCGTTTTGCCTCAGCACAGCTCTATCTGCGGCGGTGCACCCTTTACAGGAGTGTGTGAGTTGGAAGTGCTGAAGTTTTGGCCGCGAAGAACAACAAACGGTTTTCTTGCTGGCCTTCTAGCAAAAATACTGCTTAACCCTACATTTCTTCTTCGCCTTCTCCCTTCTGCTTACGGGGTTTCGAGCGGACGTGAAGCCTGCTTGTGGGGAAACCCTGGCCATGTCGTGCTAAATCCCTAAACTCTACTGGACGAAATACGCTGCCGCACTTTCTAAGGTTCTGATGCTATATTTATGCGTAGCATTAGGCCTCACCCCGGCTTGCAAGTGCCTGGAAGAAAGATTTGTCGTGTTGGAACTATAATAAATAGAGCACGTTAGTACTCTAATTGCGGTCATATCTTTCAATAGGAAGACAGCATAAGAGTTGCACCATTCCATGATTAAATGGAAACTGTCGTTACGCACGTTTTCGTCATAAGAAAATAAATCTTTTCTCTAAATTTTTCATTTCACTATTACGTCGTCTCAGTGAAGCAAATACTTCCAAACACGGCAACAAAGTAAGGGCTCAAAAAGACAACATAACATTTACTCGAAGGCACTGATACAGTGTTACTTGAAAATACGTGATGTGTGAAATGTACTTCATGTACATTTGTGACAGGACACTCTGGGTTATTGTCAAAGAAGCGTCGCAACTTTTAACATTTCCCGCTTTTATTATAACTTAAAAATACTACGGCCGAAGATCCTTTATCCGGCCGCTCTTCCTATAAAAAACAAATGTAATCGCACGATTCTGCCAAATATGACATATTATTTATCTTAAAAATTTTCTGACCCTACTAAGTGCTGTTGCGGAGTGAATCGGACATAAATGGAGGCTGTTATGACGGAAATTAACGAACACATTTTTTCGTATAGGCACACAACCGCGTTCTACCGCACAAACGCGTTTTCGCACCATAACAATGCCAAAACATAGCCGCCAGCACACTTAGCGCTAAATATCGATTGAACAGCGCTAAAAGGATAGTAAGGCCGCACTCCGCTTTCGATCAATAGGACGTCACTGACGACACTACAGATGTTGACCTGATCTCCATTAGAAACTAACACACAGCGAGAAAAAGGAACGAAAATGTGGAACGTCAAAAATATGCGCTCGACAACTCAAAAAGTTGCACGGTAATGTGCTGGAAAACTAAGAATGTCCCTAACACGACGGCAAACACTTTAGCTTGCTCGATATCCGCGGATAATTTCAGCAGTGTTTCGGTGGTCCAGGCTGCGAGCTTAAGCCATGAAAAATAAAGCTTCAGAGTGGACGCCTTCAGGGTCTGGGAAAAGCAAGATCCTTAGGAAAACAAGAACGCCGCTTCCGCAAAGTGCGCGCTCAAGGAGAAAGGCAAACAATTTCGGGGAGTTACTTGGACTACCCGAGATCCGCACGGCGGCAGAAACTTCTTGTAGAGAAGGTTAATGTAGAAAAAATAAAATAAGAAAGTTACAGTAGACAAGAAGAGGGCGAGAAAATGAGCCTGTAAAAACAGGTTTCCACTACTCAGGTCGCCGACTTAAGCTTTTGCTTGAAAATGCACTGCGCAGATGAACAGCACTGATCAGCGTTAGCAGCTAATGCGTGTGGCCGTGGCAGGCGAACTGTTGGTGGGAGCACAAGGCAATCAAAAGACAAGTGCGCCGTGCATTATCCTAATTAAAACCTTCTTTTTGAATTTTTGAAAGACTGAGCTGGGTTCTTCTTTTTCTTTTTACTTTCTTTCTCACTTTAATGTTTCGCTTGGCATAAGATTCGCTTCGGTGCAGTAGAATTCACAAGCTTTTTTTTAAAACATTTCCCAACCTCTCATTCACGCGTCTGCATCTCGTCGTTCTGTACTCTGACGGACCTTTTCTTTTTACCTCCTGTAGGGGTTTCTGTAGCGCTTGCCCACACGCTACGACAAATAGACGATCGGCCACTCTCCGTGCAGGTGCCACTTGAACACCGTCCTCATCGGCCCACAGGGCACTGAAAGCGCTTTTGTGCATTTTTAAGGATCGGACGGGTTTGAGCGAACACTTATGACTGATGGCACCATCCTACACGTGTCTTTCGTTCTTCTCCTTCCTTCTCCTCCTTTCTCTCTCTCTCTCTCTCTCTCTTTCTCTCTCATATTTGTGTTCCTTTTTACCATTTCCACAGCGTAGGGTAATGAACCGGGCCCCTTTCTCGTTAACCTCCCTGTCCATAAGTTTTCTTCTTTTCGTCCTCCCGGTAGAGGTTCTTCTGTCTTTTTTTTTTTCAGTTTTCTGCTATGGACATCAATTTGCCGTTTTCCTGGCCTGCTTTGCCACCTACTTTATCGCACATAACCATTTTCGGGCACCTAAAGAAGATTAACTCCTTTATTTTGTAAAATGTATCTTCGCATATGGGAGCTTCGTACAGGCGGAATATGTAGTTATCAACGTTACACATATAGAACTTGCGACAGATGGTTCAAAATCCAAGAGTTCAGTGGAGCCGTATTATCGCGCACGGCGTAATACCGCTATGTTTCAAGTGAGAACCATGTCATAGGGTAGGAGACAAAACATCGACAACGAAACGGTGCCACTGTATTATGGCCTGCACCTATACCAACGAGAAGGCCGTGTACGTACCCGAAGAAGTGCTCCCAGAATTCGATGAACCACGGGTTTCGGTTGTTGGTGTACGGCGTGAGCGCGCGAAAGTACTCGTCGAATCCCTCGACCTTGCCAGCCGTGGGCTGCACGGATAGCGTGCCTTCGACCTCCGGCTCGTTGCCGTGGGATACGAGCTCCCTGGCACTCCAGCCGTCGCTGCCGATCCAGGCGAAATGACCCGTGGCATTTTTGCGGCTTACGGCACGCATCACGCCCGCCACTTCTTGGTCCGAGCCGAAGATGATCACGCCTGCGAGCAGTGTGGAGGGGAAGTGAACGCTAGTTGAAGGTGGCTGGGATTTTTATTACGAGATAATAAAAATCAAGAGAGTAATTAAGGAGACTTTAATTGCAATTTACTGATTTTGATCGAAGACGAAAACCAGCGAAAACAGAACGGGCACTACGCGAAGGTAGACTAACGACTGAACTTTATTTTAAAAAAGACAGCCATATAAAACCTCCGCCTTTATGTTGTAGTAGTTGTTTTTCATCCTCAATCATGTACCAACTGTCCCAGTTTTCGGCTCTGTCGTTACTGGTTTCGTCTAGATTTATTTTTCTCATGTTTTAAGTCATTGTATCGCTTGATTGATTGCCGGTCTCCAAATGTGGTTCGCACCATTTTCCTGAGGTACGATCAAAACAATTTGCGAACGTGCGGTGCAGCCGTCGGAGCTGCAAAACTAGTCCGCCGTCGTGGTAGAAGAGCTGTCTATTTGTTTGTTGTTGAACGTCAATCTACTGCAACAGAGTACCACCACTGCCTTGGCTGGCCTCCAGTGATAAATGCAATTCCAGGATCACTGAACCGCAGATTTTTTAACATCGCGTCGAAAATTTTGGGATGTTATGTTTTCGAATGTTACTTCTTTGGGACGCTTTGTTTTTTGTTGTCCGTAAGTCTGAGCTTTACTTTACGCCTCAAACTTTTTTTCCGTTTGACGCTCGTCTATCCAAGCGTCCTAACCTGAGAGAGGTAACTAACTTTCATTTTTCTTTTGCATGTCGAGTGTACTTTGTCGTATATTTACATACAAATAATTGTTAGAAACGTTTTAACGATTATATCATAATTAATGTTGCGACGTGTGAAAGATTTTAAGGTACATCCGTGTTCTGAAGCACCCTGATGTGTTCCAACGCTCGTCGTAGCCACGAATCTAAACCGCGACTCTCTGTTCAATTATTCAACGTCCTCGTAGCAGCCAGCGTGTCGCGATCAGCCCGCCAAGCTTTCAGAACTATGACGCTAAAATAAGACTTTCCGGCACGGAACTCTGACCCATGCACTGTCGAACTGTATATAGCACTAACTCCTTTAGTTTACTAATGTGTATGTCTTGTGAAACTCTTCTTTCTTACTTTTCTTTTTTACTTCTTCATTGAACTTTTGCTGGGATTGCTAAGCGAGATGAAGTAGCCGGTGCCGTACTAAAGGCGCCAACCTCTCCTATGCACCACTTCAATTAAAAAAAAAAAAAAGACTGGTCTCAGTGCTTGGCGCTCTGCACAGCGCCGTTCCTTGACACAGTGGGCGCTGTTACGTGCAATATTGCATTCCCCATACTTCCAGTGCGGCGCACATGGCTTTGCCAAATTGCGCTACACTTATAGCGTCTTACCTCGAGCCCGTGGCTTGGAGATTAGTTTCGTGATGATTGCGTCGTACGTGGTTTCTGAGGCCACGCCCGAGTCCTTGGTCAATTTCTCCTTGACGGCGATGCAGATGTTGTGTTTGTGCAGCTCCCGTTCAAGCACGTCGTATGCCTGAGGGAAAACACGGAAAAAGGGCGACGCGTGAGAACTGTGCTCGCCGGTGCGCTTTAAGGGACCACGCACCGAACTCCCGTAAGTGGATTCCTCGTAGAGAATGGACACGTACGTCCACTTGAGCAGCTTGATGATGTCGACCATGGCATTCACCTGGCTCTCGTCCGAAGGCACCGTGCGCAGGAAATACTCGAAGCGTTTCTTGTTGCTCAGCTCGGGGCTTGTGGAGAAGAAGCTCACCTGCGAGAATCGGCGTTTTAAGGACGAAGCACCTTAGTGTCTCGGGCCGTCGGCGTGTGTTGTCATGTCCTGTCGTCATGGTAAATCAAGTTGTCAGAGGATGGTAAAAACAAAACAAGTTTATAATGGATAAAACCAGTTCGAAATGAACTAACGTGGTTTAAACTAATTTAAGATAAGAAATAGTCAGGCTTTACATGCATTACTAACAGAAATTTGTTAAATTCGGTTGCGAGAATCGTGTGAGCCCATCGTGGAGGCAGTGCAGTCAGACAGCGTGTGCGCATTTGTGGGCCGATCCCGGAGGCAATGCACCCGGACAGTGCACGTGTAGCGTTGTCGTGTTAGAAGATATTCTAACGAGTTTCTGCTAATGCGCCCGGGCTGTCGGCGTCTAACGTCGTCGTCGTCATGGCCACGGTATAAAGCAAGCCCATATGTGCACCTTTTGCAGCCTTGTGTATTGTCCTCACGAAGTGGTGTTAGAAACACCGCTGCTGTGCTCGACAGGCGTGTAATTGACTGCTCTTTTGAAATGATGTTTCCTAGGGGTGCACTCGAAAATATTTCCCCTCATTATTGATGCGACTGCTGTTTTGAAGAATTTCTCTCGGATGTTCACTTACTCATATAACGAATCAACTTGTATTTAGCCCTCTCTGTATTACCCCAACTGTTGTGTTAGTGGCCGGTTTTGTTCTTCTTGGAATTACACGGCGAAATGAAAAACGGTACACATATATCGCACCTATTATCGCCTCTGAATGCATAGTTCGTTTGTTTAAGCGGCGGTATTATGGCGCCCTTTTCCGGGGTTTGGCACATACGCGTCATAGACTTCTAGTTCCCGATAAATGTTGGCTAATCCCGGAGATGGTGCAAGTGTTGATTAATTTAGGCTTACTCCGGAAATGGTGCGCCATAAAATGTCGCCTGATCCCCAGTGCAGTATGATCCGCGGTCACGTATATCACATTTCCCGAGAGGTGGGAGTTTATTCGTCTCGCTTATACTGACTAGGCAGGCATGCAGTACTTGCGATGCAGAATAACAATGCTATAGCGTTTAACTAACGATTTCACAGCGGCCGCAAAACGACAGTCTGATAGCGCTGCTTACAATTAATGAAACAATCCCGAATAAAGGGTATATAAGATGTCACGGCATTGCCGTTATGTGGCCAAAGTTCCTTCAGTCGCTTTCAGAGATGAAAGTGAAACTCGCGACGTTCTCGGAATACTGTATAGGATGGCGCTATGTTTGAAGGACAGCACCTCGGGAACTTCGCGGAGCTTTCTCAGAGGAAGAACCAAGGTACGGACCACCTTTACATCACAGTTAGGTTGACATGCCATTAACCGCTTGATCTTTTGGATCCACCCAGCTTCTGAGCCCGTTTCAATGCAATGTAGCCGACTTTTTAAAGTTACCGTTGGTGCTGTTTCTCCGCGTGTTCACCGTTCTTATTCGAGAGTAAGAACAGAAAGTATTAAGGTTTATATTGCACTATAATGCAGCCCCACCACGGTGATCTAGTGGCTATAGCACTCGGCTGCTGATCCGAAGGTCGCGGCATCGAATCCCGGCTGTGGCGACTGCATTTTCTTTAGAGATGAATTTGGAGGCCTGTGTACAGCGCGATGTCAGTGCACGTTGAAGAACCACGGGTGGTCGAAATTTCGGGAGCCCTCTACTACGGCATTCTCTAATCGTATCGTGGGTTTTGGACATAAAACCCCAGAAATTATTATTAGGATCATAAGGCACGCCGTATTTGGTGACTCCGGATTAAATCTGGCCACATGGGGCTCATTAACGAGAACCTAAATATAAATAAAAATAGGCTATTGCATCTTTAGGGAAATTCGTTAAAACCCAACACAATGAGGGGCTCCAATTTACCCTCGAAAGCAACTACTGTCCTAGATCAACTCGAACCGAGTGAAGAGTCACCTATCTGTCCCATGTGTGTGTACTGATGTATTCCCACCAACTAAGTAACACCCTATTAAGTGGCCCTCATAGTAATAAAAAGATGTAAAATCTTGTAGGTAGTTTGCTTAGGTCATGTCATCGAAGACGTGCTCTATCCCGACGAAAACAAACTGAGAGTTGTCGTGGAGAGACAAGACCATTTTTGAAGGCCGACGTTCGATACCGTATATACGCATGGATACACTTACCTATAGGCCGTCTCACTCTCAACATGGCCGTACTGCTACAGTAATTGCATTGCGTGCTGTCTTCGAAGCAAGAGTTCATCTCGAAAACTCCACGGGAGCAACAGTTTTCAAAGCAGAAAGCGACATTTGCGTGGGCTCCAGTGTTTGACATGTTTTCATCCAGTTGTGAGACAAAGATCACTTTCAATACCTCTATAAAATATGGGCGCAGTTCCTAGCCACAACAGCGGTCAGGCTTGCCGTTGGCGTAAGTGTAATATCCCCTCAGTGCGTAAAAGAAAAAAATAAGAAACGCTGCTGCAACTAAATCACGAAGGAAAGACGCCCTTTTGTGAAACACTGCGTGATGTGCCCTGTATGAGCTCTGTTTCCTTCTCGACCCTTACAAATAAATTATGAGCCACTTGTATTACTCTGCAAGTGAATGCAGATTGGCGACTGGAGACGATAGAATAAAAGAGAAATCTAGAGAAGTAAGAATGCACAGAAGCATGAAGTTTAGAATTGTATGAAGTAGATGTGATATCAGAGGATAATTTTAGTAAAGTGAGGACTTATTTAGTTACCAGGGTAAATAAGTTAAATTAATTAAATTGCACCGGATTGGTTGCGTGGGTATTAGCCACGCGAAAGAAAGAAAGAAAGAAAGAAAGAAAGAAAGAAGAAAGAAAGAAAGAAAGAAAGAAAGAAAGAAAGAAAGAAAGAAAGAAAGAAAGAAAGAAAGAAAGAAACTTCCAGACTCCTATTTCAGCGGGTTTTGATTCCGCTATCCGAAACTCAAAGAATAGATTTCCAGATGCGTTTGAGTTTTTAACTCACAGTATAGCTACTTTGATTCTATCATAATAACTATAACCACTCGGTTCAACTTCAACAATCCTTGTGTATTGCGCACCGTGTCCTGGTTTAGGCCGCTGTATACGACAGAGTTCATAGTGGATCCCTGTCGATGGCAGTGGACCAGAGGCACTAATTTTCTCTCTATAGTAAATGCAGCAGAGTGCAATAGTTAGCACAGAAGCGACGCATCACATCACCTCGATTGATTGACAGTTAAGTGTCGCTGTCTTGTAGAGAGATATCGTGCATCTTTCAGAGGATTTGGACCTCTTAACACGGTGGATGCTCCCGATGCACGCACCTGTGGTATCTTGAAAAGCCTCAGCAGGTTGGCCACTTGTATGGACGTGACCGAGGAGGCGGCGCCGAGTACGCCCGTGATGACGGTCTGTTTGATCCGATCGGGGCTCGAACCGTCCGGACAACGGTAGGTGCCGTCGTCGATGTTGCCTATCGAGCCTGCACCGCACATCAGAACATGCTAGCCACAAGCAATCTCTGACACGATTTCCATGCATTCCTCTTGACCATGCGGGCGACGCCGCGTATCACTGCGTCAGCGTCGGAGAGGCCATGCAACTATATAGGTCATCTCCTTACGCGCTGAAAGAAAGGATCGTTATTTAGTGGCGGATCTATAAGAGTATGTAAGAGCGGTCGCGGTAACGCGGACAGAATCACTCGCTGCAAACTGAGCGCACTAGCGTCGTCAGTGCGACTCTATAGAAACGATTAGAACTTGAACGCAACACATATATAAGCGTGGTGCATTCGGTTGCAACTGTTACCGTCGTGATGATCAATATTCATCGTGAATCTGCCGTGTGTGTGCCTCGACCGTCGACGCTAAAAGGCTTCTTGTCTCAGCGCTCTTGTGATGGCTGGGGTTTCGGTAGGGCAGTTTTTTTCCTTCTTTATTGCATCATTAACGTCGACTTTTCACTGCAATTTGTCCCCTACATAGTTATACCTCAGATAAAGAAGCAACGTAGAACGGTGATCCTAAATCAATCCTGTATCTCTTTTCCGCATTACCCGAGTCTTTCCACACTCGCTTTCATTGCGTACGACGATCGTTATCGTGCATCGCATTTATCACGATGGCGCACTTAGCGATACCTCGAAATGCAATTACTCAGAACATCGCTGCCTGCAGAAGCAGCAGTCACTATCTTTATAGCCATTTTATGCCGCGTTGCACTCTCCACGCGTAGTTCAGCCAGTGCCCGCTATCTTATTCGACCCTTCTGTGCCTCCATCTTTGTTTTTTTCTCCCTCTCTTCTTGTGTTCCTTCTTGAGACCCTCAGGATCTATATAACTTTCGCGCCGACTCGTAGCGCGCAGAACGCGCACCTGTTGCGAAGCGGTCAACTTAGTCGCGCCCACGCGCACTCTGCCGGGCCGGTTAGGTGTGTACGGTTTCGACCGCTGGGTGCCTACGTGTTTCGCACTGAAAGCTCAGCTACGTCCGTGCCACGACGCAGCCTGCTGCATTCTCCGATTCGCGCGCCATTGGCGGGTGACAGTGGCAAGCCGGCCCGGCGTGCGTGTCTCTCTCTCTCTTTTTTTTTTTTACATTCGTCGCGAGTCGGCAACATTGGCGGCGTAATTGTCGTGATAGCGCCATCGCCGTGATGAGTGGTGCGGGGAAAGGCAGCAATGCGGGCTTTGCGCAGAGGCGGGCCCCGTCTTCCGGCGGCCGGTGGCTCGCACGCGCTCTGTCCGGCGTGCACGCGGGAGCCGAGGAGGCGGGCAGCAGCAGCAGCCCGTGCCGTATCGATCGATGGCGGCGGCCGGCACTCGCCCGGACGAGGTGCGCCTTCGTGCGGCCGCGGCGCAGATGCCACGAAGGCAAACCTAGCCCAAGCGAGAGCGCGGTCTGCACTCGAGGAGGAGGAGACGGCCGTCGAAGCCCACCACCCGACACCCACCCCCCCGGCGGCGGCTCACCCTTGATGAAGTCGACGGCCTGCTCGAGTCCGTAGGTGTCCTTGTCACAGTCGTCGAGCACGTAGGCGCCCAGTGAGAACGGGTAACCCTGCCGGTTCACCCAGTCCAGAGTGAAGAGCATGCACTCGAGAGCCTGGATGCCGCCCTGCGGCATGATGGGTCCGCACGTGAGCCGGTCTTCGCGCTCGTGCACCATCATCAGGCCGCCGAGCATCACGTCGCCCTCGACGACGGCGGCGCGTTTCACGGGCCACACGGGTACGCCAGCCGCCGAGGCCGCCGAAGCCGCCGCCGCCACCGCACCGTCAGCGGGAGGCGGCGGCCGCACCAGCAGCAGCAGCAGCACCGGCGCAAGCAGCACGACCCGCGCCATGCGCGCTGCCCCGACTGGCGCAGGGACAGCCGGGCAGCGCCTGCGCTCCTGCCGCCACGCCGGAGACGCCGCGGCGCGGCAGCACGCCGGAGGTTGTAGCATCCTCCTCCTGCGCCTCCCGCCGCCGCCACAGGTCGACGCCGGTGGTATGGATCGCGTGCACGACCGAGCCACGGGCCTTCTCTTCGTTCTGCGTATGAGATGACGCAGAGAAGGGAGTCGAGTCTAAGTGACCGTTGTCCTGGCAACTAAATCCCCACAGTTCTGAATGGCCGAACAAAAATTATTTTCAATCAAAATGGCTCAGGGCGCACAGATGTGCCACCTTTCACCTCTTTGAAAGAAGCGATAGTGTGTCAAACAACTCAGGTTCGCCGTCTCAATCGTTTGATTAGGACAGTGTATCCATAACGAGTTAGGAAACAACACTGACCTCTGTGAGCGAGTACCATAAATCTTTTGTTTTCCATACCCTTTTTCCCGAAAATCCTAAGGATTGCTGAAGGCGTAGCCTTGCACAACTCAAACGACTGTCATAATAGAAACAGTTATCGTCATGTATCGCTTTTAAATATCTAGGAAAAATATAATCACAAACAGCCATGGTGGATGCTTCAATACTTATATGTTGTACATAATAGCACGCGATGTCGTATTTGCAGGCCTGTTAAGAGCAGATGTCTCCCTTGATTAACAGATCAACTGTTCGCTTTAAAAATGTTGCTTCGTTCTTTAAAAAAATACATAATCAGTTTACGGTATACCATGTCATCATCCTAAAAAGGCGACCATCTCATACGTTTTATTCTGATACGGCATCTTCAGTTCTTCCCAAAATGATTTCCTCGTTGTATAATTATGACTATTATCATCATCACCGTCAGCTTATTTTGTCCACGGGAGGCGGAAGGCCTATCTCAGTGATCACCATTTACTTTGTTCTGCGCAAGCTGACTCCATTTTATTCCTACGAATTCCTAATTCGTAACTCCACTCAAACCTCTCCATGACTACGTTTCCCACCTCTTGGTGACCCCTCCGTCACTCACGCTTGCCGTCGGCTATCTGTCTTACCCATCACGTGATCCGCTAAGGTTCATTATTCCATTACTTCAACAAGGATATTGGATACACCTTTTCGTTCTCTGATACGCAGGCAGATCGTAGTAATTAATAGCCCCGCATATGTAGAGCAAATTAAAAGGGGCGGGTGTATTAAGATATGTACATAGAAAGAAAATGTATAGCCAGAGGGTAAAGGCCAAAGCATCTCCTTCAAGATATAATGTACGTGCTCCCTTTATACGGCGCACCGGGGAAGCTATACCATCTTACAAATAATCCTTGTTTCAAGTACAGCGTGGTTCTAATGCCACCTCTTCTCAATTTAAAATTGTACAACCCGACGAAAAAACAGGTGCGCTCTGGCATATCTCCCAAATTGCCTTCTTTGAAGTGCCGAGTTAGCCGTTGATCCGTATGTGGGCTTTTCGAAAGTGTCTGCGAGGAAGCCTGCCCCCACAAAAACATCTTTGTTCATAGGCAATTTAACGTCTATAAGGGCGCGAACATTCTGACTCTTCTGTCCTTATCACTTTCATATGTGTACATTCTCATCACGGATGCGTGGACTTCATTAGGCAGTGCCGGCCATGATCTTCTCTCGACGCAGAACGAAAACGTGCATTAAGGTAAAATACAGACTTAAGGGAGCGCTCTCAGTTCGGGGGCACTGATGTTGTGCCACTTGGAATTTCGAAGTCTGTAGCTAATATAAAACAGAAGGTCATGTCCCTTATTAGTTCCAGAGGATTTGTGCTCGCTCTTGTCTATTTTAAGTGCCGCGCCACCATTGTTAAGCACCTGTGCAGAAGGCATTCGAGAACGTGAAAAAATAAAGCGAAAGTAAAGGCAACGACCAAATGAGCAGGAGGCAGGGCGAACTCGTTTAGCAAGGACGCATATTCCGAAGGACCGCTTCAAACGAGCAGCGTTCAGTGTTGATTGCGAGATGGCACGCTTCGACATAAGAAGCTATACGCTTGAAGCAAGATGTTGCCGGCAAGTGAACGTGTGGAGGCATCGATTAGGTGATCGGGGATGCAACAAAAAAAAAAAAAGGAACGAGCTCAGCGTTCAGCGTCAGATGACTCACGAGCGCCAGGCATGGAATGGGCTCGTAATCGTGCGGTAATGTCGGGGTCAGCGCGATAATTCTGCCTCGAAGGCGTGTTAGCGCGTCGCCAGATGAGCCCCAAGGAGCAGGCAAGAAAGAGCACCGCGTGCGGGCTGGCTTTCCCGCAAATGCCGGTCGACGTAAGTTATACGACCGGGCCTGCGATGGGATTGCTAAGGAAGCTGGGAACGGCGAGTCAGCAAGGAGAAAAAAGGGCGGTTGTACACGTGAGAACCGCACTCCCCTGCTTTCATTCTGCGGTGCGTGTGTGTGTAAGGCTGTTTCGTTTAACCATACAGGAATGTGGAGTAGCGTGTACCAGCTCTCAGAACTTCAAAAGAGAAGCGCATCATTCCGGAGGTGGCCCAGAAGTACTGCTCTGTGGAATGGGATTCGGCGTATGAGCACTTCCGAGTTCGGTGGAGCTGTCCAGGAACGTCTGGTTAACCCAGCTTCTTTCTTTCTTTATCTATCTATCTATCTATCTATCTATCTATCTATCTATCTATCTATCTATCTATCTATCTATCTATCTATCTATCTATCTATCTATCTATCTATCTATCTATCTATCTATTTTCAAGGTCGATAACAACTCGTCTGCTTTTTGCTGAGTCGCACTCGTTTCAGAGCGCTGAGAATGTCAGTAACAGCACATTGTGAACGGTTAGGCGATTCTGATTAACTTAGCAGACCTACCAGACAAAGAGGGACCCAGTAACGAGCTCTTGATCCACGATGTTTATGCACCTTACTGCAATGAAACATGGTGCTTTTTTTAAATTGGCCCATTCTTCCAACTCACGCTGTTACCTGCTAACCTCAACTCGTGGTGACCCAGGGCTTTATTGCCGCACCAAGGGTGTATTACAGCGTAAGCTGTTATTAGATCACAACAAGGGCCGTTTTTGCGCCGTAGTTGTCCGCCGGTGTCCGTAACCGCTATCGCGTCAAATTTTAGAAAAAAAAAATAACCAGGACCGAGGAGGATTCAAACCACATCCTCTGCGTGGCAGTCGATCATTGTACCACTGAGCTACGCCTGCGCTTGAAAAGTCTTCGCTAAAGGACCTAAACAGGTGTAACGGCTGCCGAGGAATCGCATTAACAAATGTAATGTTACGTGGCAAAATAATAATACGCCACTACACGTCGGGGAAACTGGATTGCATAACGAGCTCGAGGAATCATTTGAAAGAACACAGGGTGGCACGGTTTGTAGCTCTGGACACATTACAGAGGTATCATCAACATCATCATTATGAAACAATTTTCTTCAACATTTCCGTCATCATTATAACGAAGCGCTGCCCTTTGAAGCAGTTTTGTTGTATCGTGCCATGCATCACGCGGCAGGCGACGTACGTAGCCGCGCCAGCAACCTGACTTGGCTCTTCGATATACCTGAAGGCGCCTCCTCGTAAGGTGCGGACCGCTGCTGAAGAAGCGAATCGCAGACCTACGCGCGCGACTGCAGCAAAGCAACGTCGACCACAACAGACAGCTGTGCAGAGAGAAGCCCAAACCGCAGCTCGCCGTCGACGTCGGGCCGAGAGTTCGGTTAGTTCTCGGGAAAACGACGGCAAAAGACTCTCTAAGGTGTGCAGTTATACAGATTTGCACGCTACAATACCGCAGTAATTACTACGTAGTGGGTACTTCCCTACTTGGCGAAATGATAAGAGTTATGGCGCAGGGGATACCTATCACCTCTACTTGCATTAGTTTCCTCAAGCGTTTAAAATAGCCTCTAAGAAGGACGCTGTCACTGTCCTGCGGTTCCGCGCAGGCCTGGCTCTTTTTGTTTTCAAGCATCATGCTTATTTTACAACTATAGAAGTTCTGTCTTTAGCCTTTTGTGATGTGGATGGCTATTATTGCTTTCGTTTGGAATGTTTCTTTGTATTTAGGTAAAACTACCTCAAGAAACCTTATTTAAAGAAAATAACTTGCTAAAACCCGGCAAGTGTGTAGTCCTTATTAGCTCATAAACGGTAACTTAATCCAAATAGACGCCGACAAACACCACCATGACGCCATGGCAACAAAGTGCGGGAACTGCAGAGCAGCGTTTTAACCTATCTGCTCCTTGTTCATTTACCTCTGTATTTTTCCTCACCTCGGGATCCGTCTACAGATAAATTTAGCTGTTGTATCATCAAAAGCGTACAGCTGGCTCACTTGTCTTAACGTAACATTATGCGTTGTTTACCGTTACGGGAAAAAACGATATGACGCTTTGTCACACTACCCGATTCCTGGAGTGAGTACTAACGTTATGCTGTTGTCATGCGCTCTTCGAGCACTTCACGAGAATACGCGCGGACAGTGGCGCCGCCCTGACAATACAATGACACCCGTGTTGCCGACGCTTTCTCTTTTAACTAGCTCTTATTATACTCGCATTGAAAGCCACGTCAGAAGTCGAGCGCTCGTTTCATTTGTTCCTGTTTTTTACTGTATCCGTTCATATCACCGTTCCCTGCCTAGGCCACCGAAACATTTTCCTAAATAAAGCTCATTCTGCCCCATCCTCAAGCACAATCTTGACTGCAATCTGCAGCAAGCTTCGCAGGTCCTATTGCCGGGGTACGGCATAAAGGCCGCGAGGTCATCAATGCTACAGTGTTTTCAGGCTTACACTACGGCTGGTTGTAAAACGTGCACTGTTCTACCCTCTTTTGTACCGGCTCTCTTTTCCTTTTTCCTATGTCCTACTTTTCTGGGGTCTCTCTCGACCACGTCCCTACCCATGCCCTGTAGACTAGTTTGTAGACAAGCACTTCTATATCAGCAAATCCTTCTCCATTAAAGATGAAAGTGATTCCTCGGTTTTACCTATCAAATAATAATAATAATAATAATAATAATAATAATAATAATAATAATAATAATAATAATAATAATAATAATAATAATAATAATAATAATAATAATAATAATAATAATAATAATAATAATAATACCACAACCCATGATATAAAACAAATGCCAGGAAACGTTGAAACAATAGCAACAGCCGAGAAGGAAGACAGCTGCAGTACGGAAAGTGGCACTCTTTCATGTCTGATGAAGCGATGGTTGAAAACGGCCGCTTTCCGTTATACATTATAGCAGAGTAGGGCCCGTTTTATTACTGGGATGGCCAGCTCCCAAAAGACCTACCTTTTGATATTGTATATCTGAAATAAATAAATAAATAAATAAATAAATAAATAAATAAATAAATAAATAAATAAAATAAATCGACCCATGTGCAGGCTTGGAGGACCCGTGTCTGGCTTCACATATATATGCCGCCCGCCAGTAAAGAGCACCGCTGCAGAAATGCAGCAACTACTATACTGAGAACGCGCACGCCCAAAGCTGCATTCGTATATAGAGCGAATGCGTTTTCTGTTCTGGCATCATTTTCGGATAATAAGTAGCAGAAAGATAAAAGCAAATATCGCGATCAGTATCGCGCGTGTCTCTCTCACGCGCTGAATACGAAACACGTAATGCGACAAAAAAAAAATAAAATAAAGGAGAAAACGAAAAGAGAGAGAAATAACGTTGTCGGGCGCACGCTCTTCGAGTCGGTGTTTGTTTAGAACGTTCGGAATACACAAGTTCACCTCCCTCTGTCGCCAGCTTTTGCATTTCAATAGGGAGTTCGCCAGCCACGTTCCACACCCCCTTCCACCATCGTTCCGCAGGCACTCGCACAAAACGTGCCGATATTTTTCTATATCAACGAGGTTTTTATTCATTCTCGAGCTTTGGTAAAGCGTGGGCAGGGAACGGCTTTCGAACTGCAATTCTTTTTCTTTTCAACAAACTGTATATGATATCCATAAACAGGACCGGCGTCAGGAACAGATAACGACGCTGACATATTGCTGACAGAACGAGTGTGGATTTAACAAAAAAAATATGTTTTCGTTTATTTATTTTTTTTTCACGTGCATACAGCGTGAAGAAAGTTTGAAGTACTTGCCACGAGCCTTGCCTGGATGGTGTCGACTGTCATCTCGTACATACATCGTTACAACAAGAGACGAGATATACATGAGCGTTTGATAATTAACGGAATCGTTTTTTTTTTATTTTTAGCAGCGAAGTTGTTTCATGGTCGACCTTGCGCCGTCGGCGACAGCGTAGTAAAAGCGTAGAGAGAAAAGCTGACACACTCTTGCCCCCGGCCCACTACTATACTCTGTTTCACTAGTTCTGTGCAGCAGAGCCGATGCCACGAGGCCATCGAGCGCGGAATTCTTCGAAGAGAGACGAAATGTTCGCACATGCATCTGCGAGCCGCCCCTGCCAATGGGGGCCTCACTTCATCCTCCTCTTCCTCCTTCCAAGGCTGCAGCTGCCACTGCAGCGCCCACCATTGGCAGATGACATGGCGCGGATGGACACGTTCAGCGTGTGCTCGCCCTCCTGATTGGCCTAAGAGGCCTGTAGCTTCCGCAGTGCTGCGCGAAACTGTTGAAAGAGAGCATACATGGCGGTACTAATGCGAAGCCCAACGTGTGGCATTTGCCCGTGCGCACTTCTTTAGTCTCTTGCGCTGGACCCACTCTTACCCACTTCTACACCATGCTGATTACGTGAAGCTGAATGTGCGATACCCAATGCTAGGTGGTCGTGATTAAGAAAAGCCCAATGTGCGATAAAGTGTGGGAAAGATTCAGCTCGAAAGATGCGGGTTTGATGCCCAAAGCCGCGGCTGCGCTTCCATAGCGCGGAATACAAAGAAAGAAAGAAAGAAAGAAAGAAAGAAAGAAAGAAAGAAAGAAAGACTTCGCATGAGTGCAATGAGAAGGGTCAGGTTCGGTCAAGAAAAGATAGAGGGTGAACGGTCGAAGAAAGAAAGAAAGAAAGAAAGAAAGAAAGAAAGAAAGAAAGAAAGAAAGAAAGAAAGAAATAAGAAAGAAAGACCTCGCATGAGTGCAATGAGAAGGGTCAGGTTCGGTCAAGAAAAGATAGAGGGTGAACGGTCGCACGCCGGCAATTCGTAAACGACATAACGTTTTGGCGGGGAACGTGTGTGACCAACATAACTGATAGGTCATGAAATCAATAATTTGGCACTATTTCCAGTTACGTAGCGATAAATGAAAAACCGCGGCGCGGAACTTGCCCAACCTTTTTTTTATTTCGGCCATACAGCGAGATGGCGCTTATTTTTTGAGGACGCAGCATATCTCTCTGGGTTTGAACCACTGAAACTCTTCTTTCGTAAGTGTTGCTCGCAACTTGCCGGTCGGCTTTGCTAACGATATGTTCAGCATTCACTAATGGGTGAAATGTTACCTTGCGAATGTGTTTAGCGCTAGATAATGTACACCGGCCCTGCTCTATATAACTGCCAAATGTGAAAGATATCTGCGAAATAATGTAGCACGAGTCGGAAGTCAATAATGACACTGTTACGGGTCGCAGTGGCATACCAAACACTACTCCTGCGCAGTCCACTATAGCTACGGAGCCTTTCCTGAAAAAAGCAAGCTGTACCGGTGAACAGGATATCTGAGCTCGGTGTCACAAAAACATGTTGCGGCGAAAATGTTTGCAAGAGAATATTTCAGCCAATTATGTCTCGGGGCGTATCAGTTACAACTGTCAGCTGGCCAATGCCGAAAAGCACTTGCGGAAGAGAAGCTCCGTGAATTCGGCCTCTGATATCAATAAACATTTGCACTATAAGCTCGAAGTACGCGGCACAGATTCACTACAAATGCGGTACCTGTGCGGCTTTCGAAGAAGAGAGTAAATGTGAGGGAAAGGACAAACAGTGAACAACTATTTCTTAACAAGAAGTTTATTCGGTGGCCTTACGAGCATACGGTTATAAGGTGCGCCGTATCGTGGCTGAGTCTGAATAAACACGACTCCCACTTCACGGTGCGCCGGCGTTCACTCAACGGAATGCGGCCAACTCAGCCGGGATTATGGCTACTTCGTGCTCAGCAGCGCAACGCCGAAATATTTCATAACCCAGAGCTGAGCTTGTCTTCCTTTAATTAGTCCATTCGCTAAAGTTCAGGAATGTTTAAGTGGACACGAAAGATGGCATTTATGTTTAGTTCATTTTAGTATATTTTGTTTTTACTACAGTGGACATCTTACTCCTAAATGCGAGTCCCGACGTGGGTAACGAAAAAAAAAAAGGAAGAGAGAGAGAGAGAGAGAGAGAGCACGTTTTCTTTCGGTCTATAGCTTCTCGTGACGTCATCTATCTTGAAATGCTTTCTTGTATTTGTTCACCGACAAATATTTGATTATATTCCGAGTGAAAAGAAGGCTCGCTGTAAGAGATTCCGATAAATTCCATTTTCCGTTAAAATAGGGCGGCGTCATTGAAGCAGGAGGATTTATTCTGACATACATTACCGACAAATGTTCCGCCAGAGCGTCGCATATGTTGTTATCGCAAGGTTGGATCGCCAGACGGTGATCGGCTCAACTTATACGATTTATTGATTGATTTTTAGGGTCTTACGGCCCAAAACCAGCTAGTGATTATGACAGACGCCGTAGTGTAGGGCCCCGGAAATTTCTCTAACGTGCACTGACATCGCACAGTACACACGGGCCTCAACCTTTCGCCTCCATCGAAATGCAGCCGCCGTGGCTGGGATTCGCGCAAGTTATACGAGAATGTAAGTTCTGCGAAGCAACAACACGCGCATTCATGTGTGGTCTGGAAATGCGGAGAATAAAAAAAAAACGGAAAACTTTATCCTTCTTCAAGTGATCTCTATGCCAATTGGTCTCCGCCGAAGAGGGGCCGCTCTGCTTTATTGCTTCATGGCTAGGGGTAGAATTGACAAAGTCCTATCCATTTCGCATTGTAATGGCCGACAGCGCTCTTCGTGGTACCTGTTGTAGTGAGGAGACGCTACAACACATACTGTGCGACTGTTCTGGGTGTTTCCTGCGTTTCGCCTCCATCTAAATGCTGTTGACGCCAGTATTCGGTCCCGGGAACCCGAGCTTAACAAGCCGACGTCCTAGCCAGTAAACTATATATACTACAGCGGGTATGGGTAATTGGATACTGGGTGGAGAACGAAGTATTTGGCGTACCCTCCCCCCACCCCCCTCATCCGCCCCTTTTCCTTGTCAGCCTGCTCCAGGCGACAAGAACCCACAGACAATGCCAACCCGAGAACCAAGGTACGATCAATGGGAGACTCAGGTCCGGAAGACCAGCTATAAATTGGTGAACAAGGCTCTTCCGTCCTACGGCTACTTGAAGGGCAGCTGTAAAGCCCAGGGCACCAACAGCCTGGCCTTTCCAATGAGATTGATTTGGTCTCATTCGGCATGTTCTGATTGTTTAGTTTTTCAAAGCAGAAAGGGAAATAATTGTTACCTTCCTCTAAACAGCCCAAAATGCACTGCTCGTTGTTAGAGCAGCGCATGTAATATTGTGTAAAAAATTGTAATGCTAAATTGGCTCCCAAAGTGACAAGCACACAGGAATTGAGGCGTCCGCATGCCTGCGTGGCATCAGAAAAATGCTACTTCTTATGAAGCACCTTTGGTATTTCGTATATAGTCATACAACAAGCGACTTCGCTGGGCGGTATGCAGTCATTGTCCTATAGCCTGAAGCCGTGCCGATGTTACTGCGTGGAGTTCTTAGATGGCGTTACCAGCCGTCAACAAACTAACCGATACCAACGCATGCTGCAAAAGTCACGATAACAAATTCGTACCCGCGACCTTTTTCTCAGCTGTACAACGCCATAACCAGGAGCCACAACGGCGCGTTAGGACAGAATCAGACGCCTTTAATCGGCCAGTGGCGGCGTGTGGAAGGTATAGATAGGCATTCGTCCTTCGGCGCTGTATCCGTATAACCCTCACGCGTCACCTGCCACAACCGTCCATCACCACTGGCCTTGTCTTGCCTTTCTTTTGGCATACATACGAAGCGACGTTTCCGCTGCTTCGATCCAGTCCCCTTGCCTGCTATAGCGGGCCATTTGCTGATTGCTCTGGCTGCCTCGAAGCAGACCGCATCGTCAAGGTGTAGCTGCCTGTGTCAACAGCTATTGGTACAGAATCAAACATGGCACGTTATGGGGAAAAAGAAAAAAAAGACGAAATTAGGAGAAACTTGCAGATTGTACTATCATGCAATCCGAGGTATTTGAATACTCCATATCTGAAGCAGACCGGACAGGATGTAACGGAAATCGGCGCATTTCCTTAGCAGCTCCCTGTGGCAGAGCGATCACTTGGAGCCCAGTGTGTCCACCGCAGTAGTCACGCCCGAATCGCTCGGTGATCGCTCGTTCATCACTGTCCATCATGGTGAACTATAAGCTCCTTTTTTTTTTCCCCTGGTCACTTGTTTATCCCTGCTGCGTCACTAACGAAGCGTTGAGCTAGCAGATATGCCTTAACTCCTTTTTTGTTAGTGTTCTTGCCCGTCACAACTTTCCGCGTAAAAAAAAAAGATAAAATAAATAAAGCTCCGTGTCGTTTGCAGGTACAGATACAGATTTATTGGTTTCTTCTGTTACAACAGGAAGGAAGCAGAAGCTAAAGGTCTGCGGCCTGACATAGGCTTCTGCTCCCATACCAGTTCGGCACACAGGGCATGCGTAGCACAAAAATTACACAGACACTGCAATCAACGGAATGTCGCGATACAGGAAATTGCTTTTGTGGAAAAAAAAAAAGAGATGCTAGAACATATCTGCAAGAAATACAAACCACCGGCAAAGTGCATTTAATGTACAGTTAATGTGCGCAGCTCACGGATTTATTACTTCCGAGTGTTAAATTAGCGTTGACTTTCAGTTAAAAGTTCTTCATTCTCTAAATAAACCATGCAACCCGTAAACCACATTCGCGACGATGCGGAGAATGTAGTCTATGGCCTGAATATCTATATTACGCTATTCGAACCTTTCGAAACTCCGGAGTGGTTCATCAGAGACAGGAGGAGATACCAAATAATTTTGACTAAGAGAAGTTCGTGCAAGTATTTTTCGCAGCATGCTTTTAGCAAGATTTGAAAGAGACGTAAGGGAACAGCGATGTCACGTTGGAATTTTTGAAACCTCCTTAAGATAACTTTTCTGCACAGTTGCGCGCAAGTACAGAGTACACGCTTCTCGAACCCAGCTAATTTGTTCAAGGGTCGCTACCGACCGTTACTAGAGGAAAAACGCTTCTGTGACAGCTGCTATATCGCATCGCGTTATCACTTATAACAAAAGTGCCCGGCGTAGCCATAAACACTTACCAACGTAGCGACATTGCTTTACTCTGCCACAGCCGATAGGCCCTGATTATTTAAAACACGATTTACGTATTCTCTTTGGCGACTTTTACTTTAATTGTTCTTTATACTTCACACCACTTGCACGCGACGTCTAGGCCTTACGAAGCGCCCGAAGCGATATCAATTCATTGTTCCAAGCTTCGAAACAGCTGCACGCACTCCTCTTACTGCGAACTTCCCCATCTTGTGGGAACGGGAAGAAAGGGAGCCCACACAAGTGGGCAAGAGCAAACAGCGAGCCGGTCGGGTCATTTCACATGGTCCTTTCGGATTGTGCGGTCCATTAGATGACGCCTTCCGCACACATCCTAATGGACCGAGATGGTCTCAAGAGTCAACGGAGCGCTTCAAGCCGGCTTCCACGCGAACGTCATGTGATGGAATTGATCTCTTTTCCTCTAGAACTGTGCAGTGTGGTGGAGGCTGCCGTCGGCGAAGAAGATGACAATTTTATCTTATAGGGTCACAATCACTCCGTTATCGCAATCGCCCCTTTGCAGTGTCAGCATTTAGCCCTATAGACAATGTTGGTCACTAGTCCGCAAGGGACGCTTGATAGGGAAGCCTTCAATCGCAATATTGATGCTAAAATGGAAGCGTTCTGTTTCAGCGCTCTACTGTATTGTGTGATTGGAAAGTTCTGGACTGGTGCTACCGCTTGTCGTTGGCCCTGTCGCCGCAGCGATCTATTGACAGTGTTGATGCCGGGCACGTACACTGCGTCGACAAATTGTAATGCAGAGCACGTGGCTCGAGTGGGATCGCGACGGTAACAGTATGTAGTACTGTTTCTGCTTGAAACGGTGCCTCCGTGGACATACACAATTCCAGAGATGCCATAAGGGGATCTTGACGGATATGTCCAAAACTGTCCCGGGAACTCAGTGTGCTTAGGTTCCTGCCACGACAAGATCACCACTGAGCAACCACGAAACTCGATAGCGAGCTGGGATGTGGACTACAAGGGACCTAGATGGATGGGGGGGATGGGTTTAAATCCCTCCCCCCGACCCCGAAATTTCTTGCGTCAATTGTATGTATATATTGCCTACAACAAGGGATGATCAGGGAAACACGAAGGCTTGTATAGCGATAAAAAAGTTATTGAACAGCGGATGCTGCTAGGAGGAAGGGGAGGATAGAAATAGAGAAATAAGTAAGGGAAGGCAGGGATGTTTCTACCATCCCTCAGTGTAGGGTTGGCTACCCTACACTGAGGGATGGTAGAAGGGGAAGAAAAGGAGGAGCAGGAAGGAAACAGAAAGGCAGGCAGGTTAACCAGAAAGCGTCCGGTTGGCTACCGTACACTGGGGAATTGGGAAAGGGGAATAGAAAGATGAGAGAAGACCGATAAAAAAAAAGGTGAGCTGGGGATGGCAGATAATGCGTTGACGCGTAAGGTATTACACTGGTACTCAGTCAAAGGCGTTCACACAGGCCCGTCGTCCTCAATAAACAAAACAGTGCTTTCACTGCCTTGTGCGCCGAGGAGCGATGGTGACGGTGCTCCAGTAGCATCTGTACCGAAAGCTGCCGATTGTCGAGTCGTTCGAATGCCTCAGCTAGATGCAGCTAGAGGCAACGCTTCGACAAGGGACATTGTCTTCGTCGAAGACAAGACAGCGACAACATCACATGTCGAGACGTCGACCCTGGCGACACCACTGTTCAATCATATTTTCACTACTGCATATTGCGTACACGTGGATGCACCTTTAAACGCAAAGAACGTGCGTACAGAGTGAGCAAGCTCCATGCTGTTTACGAACACAATCACACGCGTGCACACGCCCACAGCAGCGAAGAGGCGTCACCCATATATTCCTCCCATCAACGCGGTCACGCGCTAGCTGCGGCCCTCACTATCTTCTTGAACTCATATGTCCACCTAACTTTCCGCTGTCCCCTGCTACATTTGCCCTATTCTCCTGGAAACAGCGCAAAGCAAAGCTTTAGTTTGAGCTAGTTGGGCACATGTGCTTAGTAATAACTAGGCGCTATATATAGAGAGAGCAGCATGTACGCACTTTAGACCGAACTGCCAAATGGTTTTGTTCCACTGTAAAGGAACATACGTATCGGCAAAGCTATTAGACCATACACACTATACATTCATCAAAAAACGCCATAATGCTCTGGTTGCATCCCACAGCCTATTGTGATCGAGCAATCAGAGTATTACGGTGTCCTTTGATGACGGCGGTACGCATGGTCTGATGATTTTGTGGCATATATGTTATTTTCCAGTGGAATAAAATCAACTGGCAGTTGGCGCGCGCATGGTCAAAACTGTTTACGTGCCTGTCTTTCTCGCCTAGTTATTCTACAGAAAACAAAAAACATTTGAAATCCTATAAACAGGAAGAAAACGAGACATCCAAACAAAAATTACCGAGTCTGATTCTTATTCTAGGAGCTTTGACTTATGCCACTGACATTGTCCATTGAGGCTCACTCGCTTCTTTGTACCTTACATCGAAAGAGTATTATGTGAAGCGAGGCTCCAGCACAGATGTCGCCCATTTGCGGAGGGCATTGTCTGCAGCCATTCGACGGCGCAATGATCCGTGTCGGCGATGAACATAAACCTCGCAACATAGCGTAACAATTTTAGGACAGCACAGACCATGCACGCCGCATTTTTTTTTTCCTTTTTCGGTAGCGATAAGCCTGCTCACGAAATAGTCAGCTTATTACGACTGGTACACTGAGCGCTTCCCTCCTCTATTGCTCCTTTTACGTGACACAATGTTCATGCCTCGATCGCTTGTGTCGGGTTCAACTTACAACGTGCGGTGTGGTGGGTTTAGCCCTGACTGGCTCTTTAATGCGCTTTTCAAGGTGGACAATGCAGTTTCCATTTTCACGTGTGGAAAAAAAAAGACAAAAACCCGCTTATTGCTTTGTTTCTTGAAGGCCATCTGTTTGGGCACCAGCTAATTCAAAGTGCCTCGGAATATACATTTAGTGTCCCCGCAGCACAAGAAGGATTGCATACTTTGGTGTGCGTGCCTGGCCGAGAAAAATCTCGTATCACAGTCACCTTTAGCTCAGAAATGCGGCGGCAGCTCTGCTGGACTACGTGATTGAGATTGATCACTTCTGCTTGCATTGCACCGGCTGGCGTTCTGGCGGTTTGACGGTGAGGCCTGCTTTTGTGTTGTCGGGATATACCGTTTCCCGCAGATGCTGCATCCGGTCGGATCAGAGTGGGGAAGACACCGCGACATAGTCTAAATACGACGAAACAAACTATACCTGCCCCCCTCACCCCCACCTTCCCCCTATCTCTCCCAGAATTTTGTTCAAGACGTTTGCAAAGCTTGAAAGCGGTACGTCTTAATAAATAAATAAATAAATAAATAAATAAATAAATAAATAAATAAATAAATGTAACCGACGACTGAACCCGTGAGCGCGTATTTAAGCGCTATAGTACTTGTGCCTGTTCCTCATTTTTGTTCCTTTCTTCATATGCGCTTAGACATTCGATGTTTTTCCTGTAGCGTGGAAGCTCGAGTCAGCCACTCAGGTTGCAGATCCGAGTGGGATTTGGGGGCGGCGAAATTGGAGGATAAACTATCCATTAGGTGTTTGGGCGGTCGCCGCAATGAATTCCGCGTGGGATATCCCCCGTGAGGACACCTCACCGAACGGGAATGCAGGCTGGAGTGCAGTGTGTGCTTGTTTATGTTTTGCCGATGGTGGTGTCCTCTGTGGGTCCGTGATGTATACCGTGCAGGACGGGAAACTCGCCGGGGTCTCTTTCGTGTGACTCGAGGGACTGCGGGGCTCGTGTTGATATATGGACCAGGGGATGTAGCATCGCCGGCGGATAAGCCCTGGATAACAGGTTCGCTCTTTCATGACTTTTCATGCTTTCGAAGCACAGAATTCTGACTACTTCGATAAGGGCCGGCAGGGAGCAGTGAACGAGTCAATGATCTTCACAACGGGTAACTCTAGTTCAGGAGGAACGGTCTTACTTAGTATCAACCTTGTGCGCGCGTACACTGTATGCAGCTAATAATGTCGACGTCATTGTATTCCACCCATATACCAATCTAAGGGTCAATATTTTTCTTTAATTTGTGCTCGAAATTCTCAATTCCATCTGACCTGAATTGTATTTTTGTCGGCTGAGTTTTTATAATCCCGGTACACAATTTTCTCCATAAATAAATAAATAAATAAATAAATAAATAAATAAATAAATAAATAAATAAATAAATAACAATCTTTATATTCACTCAAGGAGAACAGCGGCTGGAAGTAGCTTGAAAGTGCCTATAGGGTGCCGTAAATACAGTAGCAGCAAAGTAGCGCACGCACTTTGCCAAGTTTGGATATCGCACCTCTGGGGTGCACGGCATACACACTGCTGCACATTCCTCTTGTTATCCACTATACAGTGGCCGACTCCTTTGTCATTCTGCTCACCACAAGGTTACAGGTTCAACTGACCTTGTTTCGAGGGGGGGGGGGGGGGGGCAGAAAACATTAATGCCCATTTAGCAAATATAAATCCAGTACACAGCTGACAGGCTTTATCTTCAGGAGTTCATACACGGCTATCTGCATTAATTGTCTTCCAGCTTGCTTTAAATGAAAGGGAAATGGATCAAGGGCTCGTTTCTTTCTTAGACACAACATAATGACCTCGACAGGCAAATGAGGCCAAGGAAGACATAGGGAAAACATCTATACTTTTATCTGTGGTGCAGTAATTAGGACATAAATGGAAAGGAAACACACCAGGCGTTGTTAGAGAGAGAACCTACGAGCAAACGGGCAGACGCGCGTATAGTTTGATGATCTCTTCCGAACCGCGCTCGCTCTTTGCTTTTATCCCAAAGGTCGTCCTGCAACTCGATGATGATGATGATGATGATGATGATGATGATGATGATGATGAGGAGGAGGAGGAGGAGGAGGAGGAGGAGGAGGAGGAGGAGGAGGAGGAGGAGGAGGAGGAGGAGGATTGTACTTAAGGAAAGGACGGTAATTTCTGCAGCCCATGTCGGGAGCACGGCTAAGTGTCCCCGGGGGTAAGAAAAAGGGAGTGAAAGAGATAGAAAGGAGAGAAAAGCCGTGGTGGAGGGCTGCAGAAATTTAGACCACCTGGGGTTAGACCCCAGGTGGTCTAAAGTTTTAGACCACGTGGTCTAAAGAGTTTAGACCACGTGCACTGACCACGCACAGTACACGGGCCTCTGGCATTTTCGCCTCCATCGAAAATGCGACAGCCGCTTCCGGGATAGAACCCGCGTTTTTTGGGTGGCAGCTGAGTACCATAACTATACGCCACCGCGGCGGACCATGCTACGGTGGCACGCACGGCGGCCCCGTGTACGACCCTTTGGCTGTGTACGTGCTCGTTATTGCCATCTGCGTACAATCACAGACGTAGTCGCGGCTGCTAAAATTCTTTAACCCCCATAACGTCGCTTCTATGTATTTAACTTTCGTTATTTTAGATCACATTTCAGTTAATTTTCTTGCGTTTACCTTGCCTGTGTCATAGGGGCATTGCACAAGAGGTTGCATGTTGCTGATTTATTCAAGAGCAAGTTTTTTTTTTTAACCTCGCAAAAATCGCAGTAGATTACTTATACATTTAACTTATCAACAGGAAGCCAGTTGAGCCTGATACTACCCCTATGAAAAATTAGGCTGGCAAAATAGTAATGTGGGAACGTAAAAATGAAACTCGAAGTGAGTATCCCGTACGGATGAGATGCATGCCCATGACGAATAATTCAAGGCGCGTGATTGAGAGAGACAAGTTCGCGACGAATATACAGATCGAGTAAAGGATTATGCGGTGACGATAAAAAAAATAAATAATAAGTATTAGGTTGTTTTCGGCTTTCAAATATGCTATACAGCGGAATAGGCAGAATGAATCATGGCGCGGTGCCAGAGTTGTTCGATGTTCATCTCTGAGCGTTCTTGATGCCGATTCGGGATGGGTGAGTTATTACATTAATGTTAAAACGGCATACGAAACGTGCCTGACGGGGTGCCTTAATAAATCTTAAGTGGCCGAGGCGGCCTTGTCCGACAAAGTTCCCGAACCACTGCTCTCGATAACAAGCCGGGATACGGCTTCGAAGATCTCGTTTTATACACATACGAAGTAGCTCGCGACTGGTCTTCCGCACAGAGCCCTCTCCTCATTACGACGCCGATCGTTATCTTGAGTGGCGCGTGTACGAGCGCCAACTAATGAGCAGACGCTCTTATACGTGTAAGAGGCTTCGCAAATACTAGTCCCGTCACTTGTAACGACCCTTTACGACATCACGTGCATTCGATGCGTCACGTGACCACGACTTGCGCTTTCTACGAATACGAACGGGAATAAAGGAAATCGATAGAAGGGGCCCGTTTTTATATATAATGAAAATTAAAAACAAAAACATATAGGGGGAGTAATTCGTACCCTTTAATTTATAAGATGAAGGAAATGAAAGTGAAGAAAAAGGATGCACCGATGGTGGGTAACGAAACCACCACCTCCTTTCACATCCTTGGGTGTTAATGGGCACGTGTAATTATGAAAGTGCCGGCCATAGCCACGTGTGCCGATTTTCAAATTTTCGATAGCGGAGCTGATTAAGCATGAGTTCCATCCGTGACCGGAACCGACCGCTCGAAACTCGGTGGAAAGAGTGTGAAATGAGGAGAGGAGGCGCACAGAGAGAAGGTGATAGATAGATAGATAGATAGATAGATAGATAGATAGATAGATAGATAGATAGATAGATAGATAGATAGATAGATAGATAGATAGATAGATAGAAATAAAACAAAATTATTTCCATGCTTGCAGAACATGCATTTATGAGATCAATATGACTGGGTTGTACCAACAACGATTGTGACATAACTTGCTATGGGCGACAGAAAGCGAAGCTGATAGTGAAAGAGAGAAAAAAAAAAGGAGGACAGGACACAAGCACACACACAGAGAGAGAGAGAGAGAGAACGCAACTTGCTATAGGTGACACAAAAAGAAACAGAGAGGAGAGAGAGAGACAATCGTGAGGACTCCCGGGCAAGAATACGCTTTGCGAAGCTCGCACAACCCCTCTGGTCATTCGTGTAAGTGCCACGCCCAGTTTTTCTAACTTTATAATTACAGCACTCCAATTATGAACTGCAAATTGTTTTCCCTATGCTTCCATCTGTCAGATAAAAAGTCACTTCGTTGCTTTGAGCTCAGCTTAAACTTGGTAAACGCACAACTCTTTGATTGAGTTGTCTAAGTAAAATAAAAAATCATCGGGATGAAGCGCCTTTTTTTTTTTAATTTCTTCAGAGAAGCGGCAGTATTTGCATTACCGCTCGATCAGAGTTCAGCAGTCACGTCGGAGCAGCGGCGCCGCAGTGGGAATATATAGTCGATCGTTTTTCGGGGATCGATCATAACGCGCGTGACCCGTTGTCTGCCCCGCACTAACGACGCCGCTACGCGCATATGCGCTGTTCCGGTACTTCTTTTCCTTTTTTTTTTTTTTCGGGAATTCACTCGGGAACTTCGTGGCAGGGGGATGGCGTCTCGCTCTCCTCTCTCTATCAGTCGACTGGTCGGCGTTAAATAAAGAATGTAATGCAAGCAACACAGATCACCAACGCAGTCAGACAGTGCCTTTATTGAAGAGAATTAGGGAGAAGCACTCTAAATTAGCAGCTCAAAAAAAAAAAAAAAAGAAAGCCAACGTATATTTTGGCGTGGCCTACAACCATTTCGAGAAGCCGGAATTAGACTGAGTGAATCGATAAGGCATTTTTTTTTTTTTTTTTGTGCAGCCGTATAACTCTGCACTGGTACGTGAATTAATCTTCCTGCAATCAGGTAAAACTGCACCGTAAAACATCTGCAATACGTTTATCGTGTGTTATTTTAAGGAAGTGTTTTTTTGCGCAGAGCATAAATTTCAACATGCATCGCCGGTATTTGACCAGTTTGACTGCTTCGGAAATCACCGCATTCGTTAGGAGCCTGAATTATAACTCAGTGTTGAAACTTCGTCGATTAATTATCTCGCCGCTTGAGCTGTACATACGCTGTCCTGCTCCGTCGCGCGTTGTCCGCAGTAAAAGCTGCATATGTAATTTTTCAAAAAGGAAATAATAAAAAGAGAGAAAAGGAGGGGAGGGGGGCTATGATATATACGCCACCTTACCAGTTTGCGGTGAATGAGGTTAGCGGAAGGAAGAGAGATAGATCGAGAAATAACAGTTCATCAGTGAACATATAGCACAAAATTATCTATGCCAGCCTCAGGCGGGACGTCGTTTCCTCCTGTAGAAAAACCGCGGTCGGTTATGCCTCGGTCCACCAGGTTATATGCTGGTCTTCAAAGCCCGAAGCAGCGAGCAGTGTCTCCAAGGTTGAGGAATAAATAAATAGATAATAAATAATAATAATATATATATATATAATATATATATATATATATATATATATATATATATATATATATATATATATATATATATATATATATATATATATATCAGACAGTGATTTATGAATCAAAGTAGATGTTTTCAAGGTTTGCTGAGTGCCACTGCGTCCTAAAATCCCAATAAAAAGGGAGAAAATGGGAAAGGCAACAGTCTTTGGGCCCTTAAAACGTTTTGCGCGCATTGATCCATTGTATTTTGAGCCTTTTTTCCGGTCTCCGCGTGGGCAGATAAAAAATGAAGACTATGTGTTCCTCTTTTATGGCGTTAATCTCTGCCTACTGCAGAGGGGACTATCGTGTCATATTGGACGATTTGTGACCCATTAAATTCATTTCTCGGTTCTCGCATAGGGGACGGCTTGACCAAGAGACACGGGAGGACAGATGAGGCAACAGCGCATCAGCCTTAATTCCAACTGTGCGAGAGCCTTGGTGTGCTTTCTAGCTATTTTGTTTTCCATATCACCAGGGGATCGGAACCTTAGGCCCGAGTAGAAATTCGCGAATGTTGTGTTAATACTAAAATCCGGGAGCAATAACCTTGGTAACTACTACAGTCAATTTATGTTATTATTGGGGCTGAAAACGCTTGATCCCGTGATATATAGCAGTATTATCAAACATTTCGAATCTAATTCACTCATTTTCTTCAGTTGAGAATGATATTATGTCCGTTTGAATGCTTGTTACGCAATTGCTGGACTTTTCTCACGACGCTGTAGGTTTGTACGATAGGTAACTACAAGTGTTATAGAATTGTCAGCGAAGTAAGTCTGGTACTGTATTCAGGAACGAAAGGCTGTGGCGGCAAATCAGGGCGCGCCAGTTTCAGCAGCATCCAGTCTTTAATAAGGGAAAGGTGAGCGGAACAATCTGAGTTTCACTGTAACAAAGTTTTACTTGCGCAGTGGAACCTGATTTTACTGTAAGTTACTTCCGAAGACGCACCTGCTAGAAGAAGCGTGATGCAAAATATATAAAAACGTTCACGGTACCGAAGCATGTACTACAATAGAAAGAAAGAAAGAAAGAAAGAAAGAAAGAAAGAAAGAAAGAAAGAAAGAAAGAAAGAAAGAAAGAAAGAAAGAAAGAAAGAAAGAAAGAAAGAAAGAAAGAAAGAAAGAAAGAATACATGGACCACAGGGGCTGAGAAATTGATTGTAATGAATTCATCAGCGAACGATACCCAAGCACGCAATTACGCATTATATAAAAGAAGCGAACGACGTATTTGTGGAGCCACTTCTGATAGTCGGTTCAAGCATCTCTTATATTGCGAAATATAGATGTGGTTGTCGCCCACGTGCGACCTCACTGAAACATCGAATGCGTTTTAACCACGAGGGCCTTATGGACGTCTTAAGTGGTAATGCGAGCTATGAAATATTAACTTAACTGTGTGCTCCCAAGAGTCGGCTCACGAGCGAAGAGAGCGTGTGCGTGGGCGCACGCTGCCTATAAGGGAACGTCAATCTAAGGTAATGGCAAATGCATGTTATTTACGGCGACACGGCCCAGAAGATGCTGCGCCATCTTTAAGCGCCTGGAATTGTTGGGCATGCAGTACTTTTGCGATCGATCCATGATGATGAATAAGTAGGACACTTCTCTATGGCGATCACGAATTAGCAATGCGAAGGATAACAACAGCTAAAGGAGTCGTGATAGACGGTCTCTATATGTGAAAGTGAGGAAAAGTAGGCTGGGGAACAGGCTACGTGTGGAGACAAGCCAGCTCTGAATATTCGCAAATGTCCCGGAGACAAGAGGCGAAATAGCAATTCTATAGCACTTTGCGCTGACTAAATGAAACAGCGCAAAAAATAAGGACGATGGAACAACACGCACACAACTGTGTGTGTGTGTGTGTGTGTGTGTGTGTGTGTGTGTGTGTGTGTGTGTGTGTGTGTGTGTGTGTGTGTGTGTGTGTGTGTGTGTGTGTGTGTGTGTGTGGTGCGTGCGTGCGTGCGTGCGTGCGTGTATGTGCTTGTCATTGTTGATTTTTCTTCTTTTCTTGCCGTATTTCTTTTTTTGTGACCTAGCAGCGCAATACAAGTCTTCGCCCTTCTGCACCGAAATCTCTATAAAGTAGGCATTAAAATGAATTAGGTATGGTAAGAGGCCACAGGTGAGAGAGATATGATTGGCGTCACGCAGGTAAAGAGAAAGGATTGATCCGTGCCGAAACATCTAGCACAACACGATGGCGATAACGTAAATAGAGGAAATAGACTAAATCCGTGACCCTAGACTTATTTTTGAAGAAGCCGTTGAAGTGCACCAAAGCACTGAAGGGAGAAAGGAGATGAAGAAATGCAAAGCATGCGTGCAAGTGTCTAGCTCGGGTTGTTCGAAATTACAACGTGGAAAAATTGAGTAAGCAATATAAGAAATGGAACCAGCAAAAAACACGGGAGAAGGAGCCGTGTGTCATAAAAGATGACATGATTTGGTAACTGTATAAACGCTGCAATGCATGCAGTAGAAAAGCAGGTCAATGTCATCAGCTATGTCGATGATATAGTAAACGCGGCTGCTAGCTTCTATTCTGAATAGTACACAGCACACAGACAAGCCACGTGACCTAGAAGGAAGTGGCAGCGAAGAGGAACGGAAGTTCCACGTGCAGATAGCGACGCTGTGCTGTTAGAAGGGTTTTGAGACACATCTCCTTGTAGATCGGTAGCAGGAAAAAACGAGATTATAGCCGGTTCAATCAAACGTAATGGCACCAGCACTCTGCTACCACATTCTGCTGTCGCACTTTCCTACGGTGCCCTGTGCGCTCTGCTGCCACTCCACTATGTGCAGCGGTAGCAGAGCGCGCTGTACCGAAACGCCGAAATGTTTCGGTACAGCGCGCTCTGCTGAGAGCCACCGATAAATGGTGGCGCGGCTTGTTCGGCACCTCGCTTGAATTTCTTAGTTGCTACAAGTCCGCTGAAAGTCACAGACAAAGATATTTACATTTATTAATTGGTGACCAATTACGATTCGCCACTTTCCGCCACCGTTGACGACATATGACCCCATAGAAAGCACCCTTCGGTTTCCAAATATCCAGCCTTTTTCAAATGTCTTAGTATGAACACCTGCATGGCACAATTAAGGTTCTAATATGTCCCCAGCAATAGCACGTCTCTGTGCGCCTGTTAGTTGACGCCTGACTAAGGCGACAACGGTCTTTGCAGCGTCATAGCAAACAGTTCCATT
The DNA here is from genome assembly GCA_013339685.2 of Hyalomma asiaticum. Classification (NCBI taxonomy): domain Eukaryota; kingdom Metazoa; phylum Arthropoda; class Arachnida; order Ixodida; family Ixodidae; genus Hyalomma; species Hyalomma asiaticum. The sequence goes on from CM023484.1 coordinate 30,460,127, forward strand.
ACGAAGCTGTGTCCAAAATTTAGAAGTATACCCTAAGGTTTTCTTTTTACACGTCCTATGCAGTTACGTAGCTTTTTTTTTTTTTTAAAGAAAACATACTCCTCCACTCTCAAAAAACAGGTAGGCTTCTTCACTATGTACCAACTAGCCCGCGAGTGGGTCCTTATGGATGCTTTCGTTCTTTCCATTTTTATTAGTCACGCTACCACCTGTAACCCAACCTCCCCCCCCCCTCCCCCGCCCTTTTATTTATTTATTCGCTCGTGCCGCTCTTCTCCTCCCCTCCTTCTGTGGACTTAGGGAGAATGTGCAAAGCGTACAGGAACGAACGCTCGAGAAGGCAGTTGCCGTCCTTAAGAAGACAAGTCCACTTGTCGAAACGTTGGCTCCAGCGACATTCTCTGTTCTCCATCGTTTTCAGCGATCTGTTCATCGATTCAAGCTTCCATCTTCCCCTGAGCTGCGCTTCTAATTTGGTAGCACAACGTTATGCAAACATAATGAACAAATTATCATTGTGTAGCTAGTATTGATACTACAAGCTACTATTGCTATTGTTAAGGTACATCCATATGCGGAGCACTTGGCCCCGTAGGAATACGTATGCAGTCACCTAGTCAAAAACACTAGAAAACCTCTCTGGCTAGTAACGGCTTTCAAAATCTCCTGGCTAGTAAAAGGCTTTTTAGGAAGGTAGCAAGTACCCAGGAATTTAGTAAATGCATGCGTTTACTAGCTTATTTCCGAGTTATCTTTAGCGTTGAACATGCATCTGCGCCTGTGACCACGTTATCTTGATGTAAAGAAAACACTCGATGCAACGTAAACACAAGCAACTCTAACCCTGCCTACTCCTCAGCCAGCAGAAGAGAAGCATGTGTCGTCTGCAGGCGGAGGCTTTCAAGGCATGCCACCACAAAGTCTGTCGCCATTCAAAAGCACGGCGCATATAGCGGGGCGGAACAGGACAGAAAGCCGCGGCGTACGATGTCCAACGCACAATGCCGTGCCAGACAGCCCTCTAGCGCAACGCACTTCAAATTACTCTGCGAGGCGCTACTAGTTACAGACCATATACCACCTAATAACTCCATGATGAGCCGTCCAGTGTCTTTGAGCGGACAAGCCCACCCTAGACTATATGAAAATGCGTCTCGACGCCGGAGGGCTTCAATCGAAGAGTTACGCTCTTCAGAGAGTACGGACTGTAACGAGCAGTCACTGCGGCTTTTACACAGATCACACGTGACGCCCATATGGTGAACCGTATGCCTCGTTTAGTTATCCCGGACAAATGAAATGCTGATCCCTCGTTCGATCGCCCCGACGCGGCAGAGATGCCGATGACCTGCTCAGTTCTTTTATGACATATAGTGATCATTGAGAAGGGCTGTCTTAGGAAACTTCGGGGCTCTTAAGGAGCCTTTTTGTTGGCCTGAGTTGTGTTAAGGCATCGCGACAAAGTTCATCAGTCGCCTTGTAGCCCGCGCCGCCGGCATGCCGTAGGGATGTCAACTCTAGTGAATAACTTTTCAAATATACTTTGGAAGGACACATTGTTGGGCTAGTTGTTCTTGCGTAACTAAGTGAAAAGTTTAGCGCAAGACAAACGACAAGACACGCAGTCTCTTGGCCTCTCCTTTCTGTGGGCCTTGTTTGTTTTGCTTTAAACTTTTCACTTAGTAATTTCAAAAGACCTCGGCTGCTGCATTTCGATAGAGGCAAAATGTTGCGGCTCGTGCAGTGTGCGATGTCAATGCACGTTAAAGATCCCTAGGTGATTGAAATTTCCGGAGCCCTACACCACGGCGCCTCTTATAATCAGATTGTGGTTTTGGGACATAAAACCGCAGAAAATTAAGTTGATTAACAATTTTTCAAAGAAGAATAAAGATACAAACACACATACACCGCAGATACAAAAAGAACCAAGCAAACATGTACATATCCTTCCAATGGTAGCTTTGTGCATAACAATTTGTTGTCATTTCGGCGTAATTATGAAGAGTGGGCTGTGTTCCATTGTGTCTGTGACTTGAATGCTATTTTTTTTGTGCACCATAAAGTTATTATTTATAATTCTATACACATTAGAACGTAAATAATCGCATAATGAGATCAAATTAGGCGCAAGTACGTCGAAAACGCCGACGATAAACACAACAGAAACACGAAGGAAACAAAGTCAAATCCTCCGTGCTTGGTAAAGCTTTCAGAGCAGTGGAACTGGCTTAGATTTTTGATATCTTCTTTCTTATGCAGTGTTATTGGACGCTTGTTAAATATATGTTTTTTTTTTTTTTATGGGAATGAGCGATGTGCACTGTGTGATGTCGGTGCAGGATAAAGAACTCCAGGTGGTCGAAATTTCCAGCGCCCTCCACTACGGCGTCTCGATATTGTGGATTTGGGGTGTAAACCCCAGAAATCAGTCGATCAAATAAAATGACTGTATGTCACTTAATCTATATAGCAATCACAACTGGTACAGTTTCTTTTCTTTCCCTCTTTTTCTAGATAGCGCGAGAAACATTGCGCACACATATGTAAAATAAAACCTTAGCTGCAACAACTGCGTCATACGCAAAACCACAAATGAGCTAGCGAATGATTTGCACTCTAAACGTACCAGATAAGAACTCTGTTTCTTTTACAGTGTAAGCTGTCATGGGCTCTTTACAATGACCATTTATAAAGATCTGTACGTTGGCTTTCCCGCGAGGATGTCTCCCAACCAAAAACTTTCGCCTACAGATTGATTTCCTGTTCTAAGCGCGCTCACATCTGCACATTCCGCCCGAGGTTCACCAGCGCCACAAAATCGCAAAAATTTTGCCGCGAGCGAACCGCCTCACAGCGAGTTCGACGATTTACAAAGCGAGGGAGAGAAGCGACGGAAAGGAAAGGCAGGGACTGGCGCTGAACCTGGTGCATAATGGTGTGACGAATGTGCAGCTGTGCGCGCGCTTGGAGCGGGAAAGCAATCTGTGGACGAGTATTTGGTTGGAGAACATCCTTTCCTTGAAGCCAACTTACAGATCTTTGCCGCGGCGCCCTTCCGTGTCCTTAGCCACTATCGGTCACAATGAGAGAGAGAGAGAAAGAAAAAAGAGCTCTACGCCTGTGCGTACTCGAACCTAGCTCGTTGTGAATTGACCATTTGCAAATATTGGTAAGTTGGTTTTCCCGCAAGGATGTTTTTTAACCAAGAACTCTCGACCAGAGATTGCTTTCGTGCTCTAAGCCTGCTCACACCTGTAAATTCGTCACGCCATTCAGCCCATTCAGCATCGTCCATGCCTTTCCAATTTTTCGCTTCTGTCCCTCTCTGTACATCCCAGAACTCACTATATGAGACAGCACGCTATTGTGGTTCTCGTGCACTTTCGCTGGAATTCGCAGGTGTGGACGCGCTTTCAGCAGGAAAGCAATGTGTCCACGAGAGTTCTTGGTTGGAAAACATCCCTGCGAGAAAGCCAGCTTACAGATTTTCGCACATAGTCACTTGCCTTTCAACGAAAAAAAAAAAAAAAAAAACAGCTGGTTGTCCTTCTTCCTGCTCAGAAAAAGGACAGGTGTCTCCCTGCAGAGAAACCTACACACAGCTGACGTTACCTGGAATCCCAGCCCGACCACACTATCCACCTCAAAAAGGCGGTGGTAACATGCTGGATATGAAAGATGTGTTCTTCGGAGGCCAAGAGAAAGGAGGAGGTGCTGAAGTTCAGGTGCGACCTGCAAAAGGACGGCTACACGAAAGCCTTCTTAGTAAGGGTCACCCGTGGCTGCAGCCGTCTCCGCAGACATCTCCCCAGGAATAGAGATCGCCTGCCACCTGTGTAAGTGTTGCAGTTCCTGTACGTAAAGGGTCTGATCCCTTTTTCCAAGAAGCTGGGAAGTACGGCGTGCTTAAAGACCCTCTATAAGCGATTTGCGAAGTAGCGGCAAGTCCATTCGCTCCTTAACTTGACCGGTTCTCCAAGGCCATGCAGGGCAACCCCCTACCCCCCTACTTTGGCCGCGACAAAGGCTAGCAGTCAACCTTAAAGGCATGATCTTGCGTTCTTTTGTGCCCTATCCGCGGGTGCCCAGCCAGCAAAAGATGGACGGGAGACAACAAAAGGACCCAACAACTGGGATAACTCCAACAAAAGGACCCCAGCAATAGGTCAGGTGCGACGTCTGGCATTCCGTCAGAACTTACGAAGAAGATGGCTGCAGGAACCCGAAACCTCTGGGCCGGAGACGGATACCCTCATGCGAAGCCAATCAGGAAGCTTGTCGGCACATGGACCGCTTTCGCTACTTGGCAAAGCCGTAGGTATACAGGGACTCATCTGTTCACAGCCGTACACATCTGTTCTTTTGTCTTTCGTTCACCTGGCTATAGTACAATGTAACCTGGCCTACACTGGCGAAAGGCAAGAAAGAGCTGGCGTTATACACGCTCTGCACGGCCTTCTCTCCCACGCGTGCCACGGCCGTCCCGCGAGCTACCTCTGGACAATAAGATCAGTCTCGTCCCAAACCTCGTAGCAAGTCGTTGTTTTCCCTCCCGCAGAGGCGAGCTCCAACAGGCACAAGCGAAGCGCTCGCACGTCTCCTCGGCGCAGGGAATCAAAATGGCCCACAAACCATCCGCTACGCTCGGCCGCTTCTTCCTACGTTCGAAGGACAGACCTACATAGGGGAAATAAAGAAGGTGTCCGAAAGACTACAGCGTCACGGAAACCACTTGCTCAATTTTGAAAAGCAGGAATGCGCCCTGGCGGAACACAGCATGGTGAATCATCACCGCTTCTCATTCGATGAGTCAAGACTCCTTGCGGAGTCATGGTACGCAGACGCCTGCGAACATCAACCGGTCTGTAGGCGCGCTGCCAAGTGCTCCTATTATAGATAATTTACGAAGCAGCGATGGCCTTATCCCAGTGCACGAGAAGTGTGTGCGGGTCGTGAGATACCAGAGCATATATGCTCGAAATTCCTCTTTGAAAGCACAGCTGTGGGCTTGGCGCATTTACATCACTCACCCTTACATATGCAGATTGCTATCACGATGTGCTTGCCGGTGGGAAAAAAAGAGGCTGCTTTATAAACAAACAAGTGGCAATCATTTTGTCTCCCTGAAGCGATTGAACGTTTTCATTATCGCGACACACCTTCCCAAAAGTACACAAATGCACGTTGAAAATTAAATTAGGACAAGAAGACGACTCGTCCAACGGACAGGCGCTTGATAACATAATCTACGGGCCTTTACTAGACAAAACCATGAGGCGCGTATTCCTTCCCCATGGGGCTTTCGCACGTGCGCTTAGATTATGGCTGTTCTACCATATCGCTGTCATCGAAGCGAACGCGCGTTGCAGCGGACATCACTGAAGCCGAGCAAATTACTTTAAAAAGAAAAAGAAGCACTGCTTCGAGTTTTTCAGCTCTGCGAAATCCGCAAAATAAAACGTGCTGCAGGTTTCACCCGGTCACGGCTCCCGTAACCGGCGTTGCGCGTGACAGAACCGGGGAGAGCGCCCGGCCGCCCGCAACAAGCCGCGACGGGTTTACGCGCGGCCGCTACTCGCGGCGCTGGTTGTTCTAGCGCCGCAGGCGCCACCATACCAGCTCTCTAGCCCCATAGGGAGCCCAACCTCAAGTTTGCGCAGCGCCGTCCGGCAGTGAAGCGGAGAGAGGTGGAACTACCGGTCGCTCCGACGGTCGCACTCGCATTGCACGAGCGGAGAAACGTGTTTCGGGAGGCTCTTATCTCGTGTTTCCCGCCCGGCCGCTGCAGTTCTTTTTTTTTTTTTTGTCAGTACGGAAAGGAGGCACACAATACAGATGCTTTGCGCGCTGTCACAGCGGTTTAGAAAAAAAAAAGAATAGCCGAGAACTGCCCGTGAAAATCAGGTTCCGTTTCCCTGGCAGAGACGGCCACCACAGGAAATCACAAAATGATGTGATGCTTGCACGCGCGGTATCTCGGTGTCACTTTTTGCAACATAAGATATCATCAATAGTTAATACGGAGAAGCGTGATGGCCAGTCGTATTTTAACAGAACTGCGTATGTCAAGCGAAAGTGCATGCAGCAAGTATATTCGTCTTACATTTCGAAGTGTGTGCGCTTGCTAAGTCACTTACCATTTTTAATACGACAGCAGTGGTAGACGTTGGCCCCATATATCACAGTTATTAAAAACCGTGAGTACTGGTGCAGTTTTACCTCATGGCGATAAGTGCGCAAAAAGAGCACCAGGACAGAGAGGGACAGAGAGGTGCTGTGTTTGCGCACTTATCACCATGAATGCATACTAACTGGCCCGAGTATCCACTCTTCTGCAGTTTTACTTAATTAACTGGTGGATATGGGTTTTCAGTCGCTGTTCAGTACAAAACTTGAGTAGCTGGATGTTCGTAGTGAGCGTGTTAACGCTGGCCATGGAAGCGCCTGTGCCACTGGCGGTATGTATAGCTGCCGCTTTGGCTAGGTAGGCCAAGTATGTGTAGAGAGAAGCAAGGTAGCGATAAAAACAGCAAAGATATTGCGAAGTCTGATGCTGTTTTTATCATCAAAAATTACATTATAACGGGAAACACACGATCGAAGGGCGCATTTTATGGTGTTGACGAATTGGGCTTTCGAAGGGCGCATTCTATAGTGTTGACGAATTGGGCTTTTAAAACAAACAGAGCGCCATTACTGTAAGCGCATACGGTCTGAAATAATTGCTTACACTGCAGGAAACATGCGTGGTCACGGTGGGCGTTAGAGATTATCGTGCCGCATTGTAATGCAGACAAAATCAGCTTCAAAAGGATGAAACCAGCATGATGTGACGATGAGATGTCGCTATCTTTCGAGGCAGAGCTTGTACGCGGCTGTCAGCATTGCGTATTGTAATGCTGCCAGCGACTGAGCAAGGTAGACGTCAATATGAACGGTTCATACTAATCATATAATAAATTTGAAGTCTGTTGTGGCCTGCAACCGATGGAATTTCGAGCGAGCGTACACGAAATTGCAATTTCTTGCGCCTACAGCTCCGAGCAGACGCCACTTCACGATGCGTTTTATCGGCCGTATAATTACAGAAACTGAAAACTAGTCTCTATAGTTTCACGTCAGTAACGTAGTCATCCACACGCGCTTGGCAGCCACGAACATAGCATCGTCTTCAACGACCTACTAGGTCCCGTAATTGCAGTATTTAAAGTGTGGTATATGTTGAGATTGGAAGTCCGAAAATGTTTTTCAGTGCCACAAATTTTCCTGAAGTTGCCATACAACGGACACATGACGCAGCATATGCAGCCACTGAGCGCGTGCGAGTTGTGAGAGGCGCCTTGGGCGGCCTAAGAACGCGCTAGCACGCGCAAAAAGCGGGCGCACTCACAGGCGGCAAGGGCGAGAGCAGAGGGCGAAGCGACCGCAAATCGTACCAGCTGCCGAAACGGCGCTTTTCGGAGGCGCGCCGCAGCGCCCTCTGTCCCAGCTTGGGAGGCCTATACACCTGTCACCCTTGAGGAAGAGGCCGAGCTGGCCCCGAAACGTCGGGCTTTTACGTTTTGTTACGTTTAAAGTAAAATAAAATGTGCCTTGGTTGGTGTCAACGTGTTTCAAGTCTAACGGTAAAAGATCGGTGGCGAAAATGTCGCCGTGCAGTAAACACTACATTCATCGCATGAAGGCCAAACCACATATGCGCGAAAATGCAAGCGACAGCGACGGGCGACGCGAAGCAGGCTACCGTCGCGCGAGCTGTAGTTTGCATAACCAAACTTCATTCACGCGAAAACTTCGGCGAGCGATATCCAGTGTTGCTGGCATGAAGGCGTCGATTTTGTAGCGAAACTGGTGCGTTGACCACGGCTTGAAAAGTAGAGTAGCATGTTTTACTACGCAAAGTACACAAAATGTTTTTTATAGCCTTGTAATAATGTTTTTCCTTCGTAAGTGCATGAATATCAAGCACATGGCGGCAACCGGCAGTGCCTCATTGATATACATTCTGTCCCGGGTTTCTCCTATTGGCTAGATCAGCATGGCACTTCCGGGCGACGGGCGACCGATTCTAGATTTCCAAAACCGAGTGTTCGCGCGATTTTGACTACGCGACTCGTCGCGCGAACGGCCCGTTTCGTCGCTCATCGCGTCGCCCGTCGCTTTCCGCGTGCAGTTGTTCCTTCCTATTGCATTAAGGTATCCCGCCGACCGCAGGAAATCCCTAGAAACGTTGGGAAATCCTTCTCGCAAGCAGAGGATGAAAAGAGAAAAACGTGCCGAAACATTCATATTCACACTGCTCTGAAACCCAAGCTTTTTCGTCTAAGCATGTTTTTTTTTTTTAACTCTCCCTGCGGGTGCCTGGCGAGCAGGAGGAGGTGGGGTAAAACTTTATTAAAGACAAACAGAAAAAAAAAAGAGAATGTGGTTGAGGACCTTAGTCCAGGGCCCCACTAGCTTGAGTGGCTCGCTGGGCTTGGTCCAGGAGAGCCAGCTGGCTTTCCTATTCCTCGTCTGCAAGCCATGCGGCCCTCGAAAGTCTTGTTTTGTGCAAGTCTGCATGTTCGCTTGTGATGGCCTACTTTTGCATGTTAGCGTAATGTGTGACAGAGTTGGCTTTTCGCCACACCACGGAAATTGTCTCGGGAGGACATGCCACGCCCGCCTTTCGTGCAAAAAGCCCTACTTTGTCGATAGCCCATTGAAACAGGTCCTGTTTTTCACCGTAGGATCCCCGAGTCACCCATAGGGTAATATCATCTGCGTAAATGGCGCTTCCCAGACGCGATTCCCCTTTTAGCTCTGTTGCTAACCTCCTCAAAGTATGGATGCCTGGTGTGGTGCGCCGGTTCGGCAGCGTGAACGTCTAGGACCTTGTGGATTCTATTCCTATCGTCGCTCCCCACACATCACTGTGGGGAGTGGGTGGAAAATCTTTTTCAGAAGGTAATACAAATTCGACTCGCTAACCACATATAAACGATCCTTTTCCCACGAACATGTTTGATTTCCGTACCGACAATCAGCGCAGGACGTTTTCCTACCTCTACAGCAGGAAGTGCTACAACCACATATTGGTACAGACGACCACGTGGTGCTGACACTGGATTTGCACAAGGCCTCCCATACGATATCTCACGTGGCCATCCTGGAAGGCCTAGAGTCAGGAGGCTTGGAAACAACAAAAGAAAAAAGAACGCGGGGACCCACCTAAGGGAGGGGGGTTCAACAATAGCGGCATTCAAGTGGCTGTGTGGGAACAGCTTTGGGAAGAGCATGGCTGCCGAAATCAGTCTTCCACACTGCCCAATGAGATTCGTCCTTGGTGCTTCAACGCTTTTCCTCTCTAAATAAGAGGAAAGAATGTATGGGGACTTCAGCCGCTGCCACGTGCAGCGGGGTAGGGCGGCTTAGGGTAAAGGTACACATAGGTGTCAGGAGTGAGCCTTTGTGCTGAGCACCCCTGCGCTCGAGACAACGGTGCACCTGCATTTCCCGCCACGCGGTACCACACCACTTTAAGCGGGGGTCGAGAATGGGGGGAAGGGGAGGCGTCGCATGGCCAAAAGCTGCTGTAATATCCCGCGAAACTGCATTTTTTCCACGCTTCCATGAAGATTTTCCTAGTCAATCGTACAACCTTACGAAGCGGTCAGAATTATTATATTGTGCGGGCAAACCGGAGGACTTCACAGGTCTGTGACATCCTCCTTTTCCATCGTCGTCGTCAATGGAACCACAGCCGGCAGTGTACAGTACATAATGTCCTAAACACTAGCGCATCAGAGTCGTGAATGAGAGCGCAAAATGATCAACCATGTAGTCGAATCAGAGACTCGTAGCACAATTAACCATTTGCAAAAATCTGTAAGTTGGCTTTCCAAGAAGGATATATGTCTCCCAACCAAAAAGTCCGTCTACAGATTGCTTTCCATTCTCTAAGCGCGTTAACAAACGGAAAGGAACTGCGCAGGGAAAAAAAAAAAGAAAAAAAAAGGAACGAACCACATAAACCAGGCACAGACACGAGCGCGTGACGGGAAATGCAGGCACCGGTGCTCAGAACAAAAGCGCACTCCTAAGCACCTGTGCACCCCTTCCCCTTAACCAGACACGAGTGTCCGGTTTATGTGGTTAGTTTTTTCCCGCGCAGTTCCTTTTCGTTTATTAGGATGCACCAACTCGCCCAACAATGAGTTCTTCCAATCTAAGCACGTTCATGTCCGCACACTCCGTACGTGCACGAGCACCGCAAAAGCTTCTCAAAGATTTTGCGGGGAGTGAGCCGTTTCACAGCTAGTTCGACAATTTACAAAGAGAGGGGCAGAGGCGAGCGCCGAACGCGGTGAATGGTGTGAAGAATGTGCAGCTTTGTACGAACTTAGAGCAGCAAAGCAATCCGTGGCCGACAATTTCTGGCTGGAAGACGTCCTTGCAAGAAAGTACAGATTTTTGCAAATGGTAGTTAGTTGCCAGGACGAAGAAGTATCAAACTTCGCCATTGTACAAACGCTTGGAATTCTCTCCCAGCCAACATCGCTGATATATTTCAGATCCCTCGACGCTATTTGATTCGGCGCGGCTGAGCTATGTATCGCTGTTGATTTTTGTATTTATAAAATGTACTTCTCATTGTACTTCTATTGTTGGTGTTTGTTTTTAGATTTACTTTGCTCGTGGACAATTTTACATAAGCTTCAAAGGCTGCGCCATCTCTGGCTGACACACGAAATAACGTCATAACACGTCGAATGCATACGCAATGGTTTTCGTGTGTATATTCACCTATTCTATTATCATTCATATGTAGATGCTACGGATGAAAAATGGTAGCGGTATCAGCCCAATATGGCGGTCCTGAACGCACGTGTGATGCCCTACTGAAATAAATATAATCGTTGCAAAATCACGACACCGATAAAATCCGTTGTATATGCTCGTAAAGGAAAATGAAGGCCTGTTCTTTGTTAGCAATCGCGTGCGATCCTTAGAGCAACCTTGTAAAGGCGTGCATTTCATGGCTAACATGATAACCAAGTTACCATCTGTACTACGCTATGAAAGAAGGTTTGTCACATCCATACAAAGACATAGAGCAGCCTAAATCCACACGCGTGAACACACGGTCTTTTCTTTGTGTCTACACCTTGCGATGGCGAATGCACTCGGAACAATTAAATGTTCATGTTTCATGTAGAATAAGGGAATGGCATATGGCCCACGTGCTCAAAAAGCGTTCTTCTTTTTTTTGTTTGCGTGTAAGTGCGGTTGAACGCTCAAAATTAGTTTTAAAAATAAATAATGTTGGGCCTTAGCTCTGCAGCGGTAATGCGCTTTATTGCATTGTTTGCGCCCATGCCTCAAACTGGGGGCACACAATTGGATGCCGCGAAGGCGCGTATACTGCTCACACGGCAGGCGGATTTGCGTTTGCACCCAGCGGCCGCGCTACGCGTGCTCTGCTCCAAGAGTTTAGGAAAAACATGGCGGCCGACGCGGGCTGCGTGCGAGAGGGGTGCTGTGGAGAGTACGTAGTTGTCCCTGCCATAGTATTTAGATACTTATATGACGGTCGCTACTTAATAAAAAGTGGAAAATCTAGGGACTTTAGCGGCGACTGCACCGCCAACGACCTAAGGGAAGTCGAGATGAAGTCGAGGCATCCGTCTCAACAGCAGTGGCAGCAGTGCGCGTCACGTGGAGACGTTGCACTCTGAGCCACTGAGGTCACTGTTACTGTTCAAACATAGGAACCACGACATTGAACGGAATTCGCGATATAACAAAGTTTATAGCTGCAAGTACGACTTAATTATGTCGGTGTTTGACTCTATTAATCACTTCTCAATTACCAGAAGCTGTCCAAAATGGTTGTTTAAACGTTCGTTTAGCCCTTTAGTTTCTCTTGTGTAGTATCTTCCCATAGGCAACTACCTGTAGTTGTGTGTGAAGCACAACTACAGGTTCAATAAACTTCTGCCATTATAAGCAGTATTAGCATTTAGTAACATTTTGCTGTGCAGCCAACTGTTGTTCTGACTTTTACAAACAGAATAAGAGAGAGGCACGGAATATTTAGCCACAGAATTAGTTATACAACATCACTCTTTAAAACGTAGTGAACAAACAAACTGCTGCAGCAATACTTGATAACACCTTTATTTTGTTTAGTACAAAGATTGCAGTAGAGCAAACGCAGCCAGGGTAGAGATTGCGCTGATGTCAATGATGCAAGGTAAAGTTCCTGGAAAAAAACAAAAAGAAGTGGAGAGACAGAAATTAGATATATTGCACCTTGTGATGGCAACAAGTTTAGGTAAGTGAAATTAGTACAGTAGAGTCACGCTATTAAAAATTGACCTGCAACTATATCTGTCTCTTTCGGAAAAGCATAGCCCTTATCTTAAGGCAAAGGGGAACAGGGGTGGGGAGGTTAAATTATTACTGCCAATGTGGCATTCATAATCAAGCTTTAAAATTGGGCATTGCACTATCAATAAAACAATAAATGTTGGCAGGCAGGCTTACAGTGAGTAGAGGAAAAACCTAGCTAACATAAGAGAAAAATGCATTCAGATTTACATTAGCACACACGCCTTGTAAGCTCACAAGTGCACAGCTACCTGATGCAGGTCAAGAAAAAATGTGCAGTTGCATTATATGTATAACAGCATAGTGCTTAAAGAGCCATGCAGCTTCAGCAACAAAAGCCACTCACCAGAGCTTGACTGTTCAGAAATGAGGCATGCAGACCTTGCCAGCAAAGAGCTCGGAGATGACGGTGATCCACAGTGCGAGCACAAAGAAGATGTAGGAGAGGCCCACTTGGTGGCTGCTGGGCAGTTGGTAAGGCTCACCTCCAATTTCATCCATACTGAAGCCCACAGGAAGATCACAGCGGCCAGGCAGAACAGCAGCACTGCACCAGCAGCATTTGATCACCTAAGAGCGCAGCTTATACTACTACAATGCAGCAAGCATGTCTCCATATAGCAAGAGCCGGTGGAGACACTGTTAAAGGTTCCTGGGCTATTTATTTGAATGAAAAAAGCCATGATATCTACTGACAGTTGATAACATACGCTTGTATATGAACTTAATTTCTTGTAGAACTGCACTTTGTGTCTGACAAGAACATGACACTTTTACACACACCATCTTCGAGAAATTTTAAGTGAATCCCCCATTTGCATCAATCCGAAGCAGTTACTTGTCAGGACTTATTGTCATCGTCAAACATCGGCAAGCTAAGAGCTTCTCATGAAAACTGTCAATTACATTCCAGCTTTCTGTCAATAAACTTATTTGCATGAATTCAAGATCTTCTATCTGATTCCTTAACCTGAACAAGTATTACACCCAAGAGTGTTTAACCTTTCCAACACACAATCTGCTATGCGAGGTAGGTCTACGAGCGTTACATAAATTGCTGATCTCCATTTGTTTTAAAACTTACCTACAATGTTAGATACTTGCATTTGACCACAATTCCACTGCTCAGTCTCACATCATCTGTTGCACAGGGGCATCATTAATTTACTAAAGCTAATATAGCAACACACAGAACACCTCAGGCAGTGCAGAGAATCCTAGGATATTTTATTCTTCGGCAGTTACAGGAAGAAAAGCCAAAAAAGCTCTATGATTGATGTTACATTTACCACACAAGTTCAGACAATGTCTCTCAGAATTACACATCAGTGATAAGTTCCAGTTAACTCAAGCTCAAGGAATCTTTTGTTGGTTGGCACACTTAATATCCAAAAGTGTAAAAAAAAAAAAGATGGACAGCTTACGACAAATCCTCTATGAAACTTTTGTTCAAAACATCAATATGAAATCTGAACGACAATGTGTATGTTAAGACAAAGTGACACAGCTTACTAGCAGAAAAGCCCATCCATCGTGCATATGGCACAACACGGCCATTCCAACGTGACAGTCCAAGTAACACTGTGGTAGCTGTGATGCAGACACAGCCCAGTACAATGCAAACAAGAGCCAGCAGCCACTCTGGCTGCAGACGTGGAGGGAAACAGGTGGGTGGCCGACCCTGTAGTGTGGTGCACGTCTGTAACAGCCCAAGCCGTGTGTCCCCTGCAGAGATAAGACTTTCACTAAGGCACATGCGTGGCAGTGGAAAGCCAACAAGCCGCCCTCTTGTTTTCTTGAAGTGTTACATAGTTGTTTACACCACTGGGGGGCATCCAAGCATGGCATCATCATAGTTTTATATATACACTTTCATGTCTGCTGGGTCACCACAGAGCTGCTTTTGTCTACACCATTTTGCCAAAACAAAGCTCACAGCTCTTTTGAGAGCCATTGTTTCATATCCATATGCGGGGGCTCACACTGGGTGACAAAGCCACAAGCCACGCTGTATTATCCAAACATGCCTACAAGTGAATGATTTCAAAGTCAGAGTGTGCAATGCAATGGAATCCATAGTTATGTCGGTAAAAGATCACGGAACAACAGTCATGCCTAATACATGATGTCCGCTCATTCTGTGTTAAAGTACAACACTGGCATGTCCACTGGCATGAGGGGAGCTAAGCTTGGACAGTGACACTCAGGAGCAGCTAGCATCCTGCGGCAAAACAGTAGTTTCCTCTGTAGGACACCTATTGGGATGCTGGAAAAGCCTCTGGACAGGACTGCATTTACCCTACGGCACCTTCACAAGACTTGCTATGAAGATAACCCCAACTGACAGGCGGGATAAACTCCACAAACAATTAACAACTATGACTGTGGCACTAAACATCTGAACAAGGACACTGTCCTTGTTGCTCACACTCAACAACTGTCATTGTTGCTCAACAAGGATGCTGTTCTTTTAATGTGTATTACAGTGAATGGCTTCAGCTTCGGGCATTGCAATGGGCTGCATGCAGAACATGTATGTTTGTTGGATATGTTGGCGTTTTACTGTTACTGTACTATGTCATCACCATCACTTGTAGCTTAACTTTCTTTCTCCCTGTACTTCTGCCCCTTTTCTCTTACATGAGTGGCAGAGGCGAAGCTCTATTCCACATGAAATGTTTTATCTTATCATGTCACTTGGGAGCTAGGGAGTAAAGCAATAACAAGGTGCCAACCAGCAGCTCTCTAGAGCACAGACATCTACCCTCTGTATGCTTCATATGAGGTCATACCCTAGTCTTCATTCTCAAAGTCAGTTCATCGAAGGTGTTGATCCAACATGCTCAGATTGTGGCACTACTTGTATGTTAGACCGCATGCCTTGGCAGTGCCCCTCATTACAGGGTTCTCAATGTACGACCGAACAGGAACGGAGCTTCATTCTCAGACCTTCTACATCAACTCAGGGCTGTCCAGAGGGCCTGCGACTCAGCGATGAGGCTCGGCAAACCCGTCCTGACGTGGGAGCGGCCCGTTGCTCTACTGCCTTGAGTGGTAGCGTTCCTCAGGGTAATAAATAAAGCTCCGTCTGTCTGTCTGCCTTACAGCAGGCAGCCCAGGTTAGCCAAAAACTGGTGTACTTTGCTTCACAGCTGAATTTTATTGCATGCGAGTTTGCTGTCACAGTGGTAAAAAGAATCTGCACATGTCAGCATAATTTATAGTAATTTTGATGTATTTATTAAAGGGCCACTGAAACAGTTCTCTTAACATTGTGTCGCTGATTAGACTACGTCATTAGCAAATCATTCACACCATAGTTAAGCGAAGCACCTTGCACCAAGGCAACCTACTGGCCTTTTTTTTTTCTCTCTCATTGTTTGTTCCATATTTATGAACATGTATTTGGCAGTAAACTTGCTATGAGGAAGTAAGCGTTTGTGCTTTACCTTCTCAACTTTTGGTCACCTTTCAGGGGGTTAGTTGAGCAGTTGACCTTTAGAGTACATTTAAACCACATGCACCACATGATACTTCCTCAACGTCCGAAAGGCCAGGTAATAACCAATGTACTTTCACCAAAATTGTAACATTTTTTTATTTTCGCTCTTAAATGACACGTCATTAACTTCCAAAGTTTGTCAGCGTATGAAAAGCTCTGGTATTAGGTCGGTAATATCCAGCCAATGAGGTTTGACGGAAACGTTCAGCTTCCATGGAACGTGATGATAACCGCAAGAGCTTGCGCAAAACAGTCATGTCAGTGCCGACAAGACACTTGCGTCGAGTTCCATGCTTTCTGAAACATTCTATGATAATTACTGTAGACAGTAGGTTTCTCTGTTCTGCCGTGCCGATTGCGATCGCCCATGCTCTTTCATTTTCGGTCTGACTCAAACCGATGTGGATTACAACTCCTTTTCTTTTTCTGGCAGATAACTTTCGCTAAGAATGTCACCGCGGGTCTTGGCCGTAAGCGTCGCAGCTCGAACCGCACCCATTAATCGCGGTACCCACCACCAACGTCGGAGACGATCCAGTCAGGAAGCACCAGACTCAAGATGGCAAAAATGTTGGCAAGGAAGAACAACGTTCCAGAGATCACTGTCAGTTTGTCCATAGTCACGTTCTGGGACGCAGCGGCGACACTGAATACGTCACTAATGCTTTTAGCCCCTAGTACTTCGCCATGTACTGTCACAACGCCCTGTGTTTTGTATGCTCATGAGGTTACGCAGGAAAGCAGTCTTCGACCAGCACTGATAGGGTTTGTTCGGTTGTCGATGTTATGCATGCCCAGGCAGTGACTACTCCACCACGTACTGTGCTCAGGAAACAACGTTTCTGGATGGCGGCAGTAGGTTACGGAGCCCCAACACAGCTTTGGGAACACAGCACAACACCGACTAGCCATGGGCTACATGACAACAACGCGAACGAAAACAAACCAAAACAACGCACCACATTTCTCAGATGATGATGATGATGATCGTGGTTTTTCCCCAATGAATTGGGTGGCTATCTCACAATGCAGTATAAAAACATTTGTTCTAAAAACAATAATTATTTTAAATGCAGAAATTATTTGTAAATAAAAGAAGAAGAAAGACAGACAATATGTTAAAAATTTAGGTTGTTTTTGTACCTGCAGCGGTAATTTAGAAATAGTCTAGCAACCCTGTTACAGCTGCTTTATTTTTTGCTAGTTTTTTGTGTGTGCATGTTCGCCAGGCATTGGTTCGCCCAGTGTGCGTTTGTGCGTACGCGGTCCAGGAGCTGAGTATATAATATGGCGTAGAGCGGGTTGCGGTGCGCTATTCCACAGGATCGTCTTGTTCCAAACTCGTCGTGGTCGTCGGTACGTCAGGATAATCGTCTTGAATGCGCATCAGCCTTCACCTACAGTGAGACGCCGGAACGTTTCTTAAAACACCATGAGCATGAGTGTCGACGCGTACGGACCGAGCTCGCAGACGCTTACGTTCCTCGACACGGAGGAAGCCAGCGACTTGCTGGGAGCCGACACACAAGGATCAGAGTTCGATTTCACCGACTTCACGTTGCCTTCTCAAACCCAAGCATCGCAGGCAGATGGCGGACAGACACAGGGAAGCCGTGGGGGCCAGGTGAGTAGTGTTGTCGCGTGTCTACGTGCCACTTGCGGCGATATTTTGTGTTGCCGCGATTCCCAGCGCGCTAGGCCTACTTCGCAGGCGAGTGTGATAAGCCTCTTGCTTATTTCACTCGTCACCGGTGTTACAGATGAGCACGTGTACTCAGTCCGTCGCCGAAATGATCGATGTTGTTCTGTGACAGTTGGCACCGCTCTGTGTAATCTTACCGAAGCCATGGAGTAGCATTAAGAGTAAGGTCGTTTGGGTGAACCCGGCGATTTCGTTCGCTGTGCTCGAAACCGCTCTGTACGACTAAAACAAGCCCGTCGTGTTGTTAGAATGTCTGAAGGCTTCGGTGTACCATCCACCTTGACGTTGAGTTTATTTGCTGCGGTGTGCGTCAACAGTGCCACTCACGCCTTCCGCGATGAGTTCGTGAAACCAGCGTCCGTGGCGCCAAACCAAATACATTCTTGACGCTTCGTGGACTGGAGAAAATGTCTACCATGTGCTTGCGTCACTCCACGAGAAGAGCACACCTGTTTAGTTATCGTGCATATTTCTGCTGTAAAGGAGTTTAATGCGGCAGTTGTCCTCGTGGAGGTCCTGCGCGAGCTAGGGTGACCATCCGGCACTAATCGTGTGCCGTGTCCACGGACATGTGATAGGCGCGTGCTTTCGCGCGTTTTGGGCGCGTGCCTGTTCTTGCAGGCTGAAGCGGTTGTAAAGTCATCGTGTGAGAAATCATTGCATTTTGTCCTTTGATACCGTGCAAATGCTACTACATTGGCCTAACTGAGACGTCGTAAGCCTTTGTACAAGTTTTGAGCAAATGTCGGTGCCATGCAGCGTTCGGTGCTTACAGCGCACTTTATAATCGCGCGTGTTAATTAGGCCGCGTCAGAGCGTGAATGGAAGGCCCAACACGTGGTTCTGTGGAGCATTTTGCCACCATTCTTGTTTTCCGTGCTTACATTCGCGTAGTACACTCGGCTGTCCGTTCCTGAAGCTGTCTAGGGAAAACGCTGTTGTGCGGTGGAAATTTAGGTCCGCTTTCAGTGCGTTCAATTTTTGGTTACCGACGCTCTGATGTTCTAAATGTCGCAGTGTATAGGCTACATGGTGGGTCCCTATCAAAATGCCGAAAATGAAGTGGCGGAGTTTTTAAAAGCTTTCTTGTATTCACTGTGTAATGGCAGTTTAATGGGCACGGATTTACGTCACAATTTCATCATTATGCAATTTCTTCTCTATGTCGGTTATCAGAAGAGCTCGACTCTTGAAATGTCAATGCATAAAATGAATCCGACCTTTGTCGGCACTTGTGCATAGGAAACGACACTTTAGCTACACTGAGGCATCGGGTGTTCTGGATTTCTTTTTGTGTGCACCTGATCACTAGAACGATCAATTGGCTGGATTGTCGGGTCCTACGGTGTGATTGAAGGCATTGACTAAAGATGACATTATTTAGCCGTAGACATTATCAAGGTGCAGAATCAAATGTTGTGCGAAATGCACCTTCAGTCTGCCTGTTCCTCAGTTCTGGGGATGACACAAGTTACGCACGCGCAAGGTGCCTGTTCAACTGTTGTTTTGCTTGTGTTAGTGCTTTGGCCAGCTTGCTGCTGGGATGATCAAAATCTTTTTAGTTGTGTGAGATGAATTAACGTGCTTATCAAATGTTGATTTGGGAAGCACAGTGGCTTGTCAGTAATATAGGCATATTTAGCTGTGAAAATTATAGCACTGAAGTAAGTTAATGTTTTCTGCTACTGCTTTTTCTTAAGTATTATTTCATTCATTGCTTGTACTGATATGCATCATATGTTGAAGTCGATATGTAAAAGTGAGCACAAAGCAAAATTTAGACTGAGCAACACTGTAAAGGTCGTCGGAAAAAGACTGAAATCACAGTAGTCCGATACGGTGGAGTATGCGCCTGAGGAGGCGCATACTCTGAGGAGGCGCACGGCCACCTGGTGGACATGCGGGGCAGATGGCGACCGTTGTTGGAATTCATTGTGCAGCTGGGAACAGGGTAGCTGGCAATTGGGAACCCGCTTGACAGGTGTTTGACAGTCCCAGGGAGACATGTAGTTCAGGCAGCCTGTCCAGGAATGTCTGTAGTCACCAGCTGGTTAAGATGGGGTTTGGTACCATCCTGTCCTGTGGAGTGTGTTAAGAGCACCTGGGAGCAAGGAGCAGAGTGGAGGCCAAGGTTATTGTTCACTGGTTGAAGTCAGCAGGGGTGTTCCATTTCAGTATGTTCTTTTTGTTGCCAGTGTGGATGGTTGTGCTTGTATGTTTCCATGTTCCTTTCCCAGTGTTTCTTGTAGGTGGTAGATGGTATGGGGGATTCTGTTTGTTTGATGTGTATATGTTACAAGGTGTTTGGCACTGACCTCTCTCCTCCGCCAAGTGTGCAGTAAAAGGAGAGGGGGAGGTAGGAGGAGTGCCCAGTGTGAAAACTTGTGATTTGCTGTCAGGGATTCAGGTTCCCGGCAGCCAGTGTTTATAAGGTGGCCCCTTGTCCCTGTCAGAGAGGGTTGGAAGAGGTGGTTGGAAGGCTGAAGGTTGGTGAGGACAGAGTGGATATGCTAGAGAGGACATGTAGCAGGAGTCCCGGTGGTGGTTCTGGTCGCAGGAGCAGTGCTATGCACTGGTTGGCCCTGCCGAATGGAAGTGATCGTTCCACCTAAGTCCTACCAACCGAGGCTAGGGAGCAGATAGTGCTAGAGAGGACATCTAGCACGAGTCTAGGTGGTGGTTCGGGTCGCAAAAGCGGTGCTATGCACTGGTCGGCTCTGACGTGTGGAAGCAATGGTTCCACCGAAGCCCTACCAGCCGAGGCTACTGTCTGTAAATATGTGTATACTGTCTCGTATATAAAGTCAAGTTGTGTTTGTTTGAGAAAAGGGCTGGTCTCCAACTTTCAAGTAGAGACAACGCAACTTCGGACAGGCAGTAGGGAAAAGACTTCCACCTATCCTACTTCGCAGCGGCAACGTCATCAGGGGAAGCTCGGCTCCACGAGGAATTGAAGAAGGAGAAGGTGTGAAATGCAAACAAATTCACCACACTAGACCACCTAAGTTCTCCTTTCGGAAAAATTTACTGACACTATTTAGTTTTGGACGGGCAAGAAGCTAGAATCTGGTGGAATTGTTTTGTCAGTTCTTTATTGAGAGGCGTCCAGTTATAGTAGTGATGACTGGTAAAGGATGTTTTCTTATTCTGGAGAATTTACACCATTCTCTCGACTGACAAAGTAAGCGCCACAAAAGGGTTCATCAGAGGCATTGTGCAATCTGAGATTGCAATATGACAAATTGCATTTGATCTTTGAACTGCCATAGGAATGAGCTTAAACATTACTTTTCAGTAGCTAGTGCTCTTGTTTGTGCTGTGTGCTTCCAGGACCAAAGAGTAGAGCATTGCTTGTGGTGAACAAGAAATGTTAAATGCCTCCTTGGTAGCCTTAAATCGTAAAACATTCCTGATCAACTGGAGTACAGGTGGTATGACATCATCTGCAAGGATCGCTAGTGGTGCTGTCACCATTTTGCAGGTAGCACACACACGAAATTCGCCGCACGCGCCGTGTGTGAGCTCCTTACGATCTCTTGGTGACAAAAACCTCCTACGACGCATGCCGACACACAGACAGCACGTACAGATGGATTTGCCGAAGCGCGACCACCCGTCGATGGTGTCGCCGTTTCAAGGCTTAAGGCTCGGTGCATACCCCCTATGGTTGATGAGGGATTGCAGTGCTTCTGTTTGTTGCACTGTAGCAGCAAATTTCAGTTAAATCTTCTGTAGATCTATTTTCGCGAAAGGCCATACTTCTAAGAAACTTGTGTTACTGTAACTACTGAGCTATTTGACTTTACACTGGGTGCGTGCACTGTTGGTTGTATTCTTCAGTTTTTGCTTTATTGATGTCGCTGCTGAATATTCTGTGGGTGCTTCTTAACCTGACGTAGTTTAATTGTATGTTTTATTTTCCCTGTAATGGAAAATTAAGCACCTCGCAGTTTTAAGCAGCTGATTATCATAACACACAAACTGTCCTTCCCTTGTTGTGCCTGATTATTTGCCCAAGGACCACTAGCCACCAAAATTAGCCTTTTGTAGGCAGTGGCTGGTAAGAATGCAGTAATTATGTTAATGCTGGCCTTGCAATCTAGACTAACACTGCACCAAATATTTGAGTTTGAAAGTTTATTTGCAGAATTGGTATGAACTTTTTTCATTATGGTGTTCAATTTCAAGACGTGAAATGCTACAAGCATCGCCATATAATAGCTCTGTTTTGTTGAAATTGTCACTTTTGCAGCTTCCTGGGGAGGTGCGCAGCAATGGACTGGACGTGGCTGCAGCTGGACAGGCCCTTGGTGAGCTCACATTTGAGGAGGATGAAGAAGACCAGTACTATGCCAAGGATCTGCCCGAGCATGCCTGCAAGTAAGTCCTGTTTGCATACAGCTCTGTGCGAGTCGCACTTGCCAATTCTGATAATTTTAATGTTGGCACTTCTAGAAACTTGTTTGTGCGCTCTCACTTTAGGGCAAGTGAACAGGTTAAAGCTAAAACACCATTATCAGTACAAGAAAGCCGTTCTATTCTGTTCACTGTTATATGTGGATTCTGTTAAAGCCTGCAAAACCTAGTAGTTTTTGTCTTGATAGAAGCTGCTCTTTGTGTATCAACTTGATGGAGCCATCGTGGAGAAACCCTTACCAATGGTGTATCATCAGGATGATTTTTTTGAAGCGTTTAGTACAGCCGACAGGCTCTGTGCGTCTTGTGTATGATTTTGCACTTGTTGGTGCAGGTACTGCGGCATTCACGATCCCGGGTGCGTTGTTCAGTGCAACGTGTGCAAGCGCTGGTTCTGCAATGGCCGAGGCAACACTTCCGGCAGTCACATGGTGAACCACCTTGTGCGAGCCAAGCATAAGGAGGTGACCCTCCACAGAGACGGCCCACTTGGCGAGACAGTGCTTGAGTGCTATTCATGCGCCTGCCGCAATGTGTTTGTCCTCGGCTTCATCCCGGCTAAGGCAGATTCTGTGGTGGTGCTGCTCTGTAGGCACCCATGTGCTGCTCAGTCCTCACTCAAGGACATGAACTGGGACCCAGACCAGTGGAAGCCACTCATCCACGACCGCTGCTTCTTGCCATGGCTAGTGCGCGCACCTCTCGAGAGAGACCAGCTGCGTGCCCGCCAGGTGACTGCCCAGCAGATCTCAAGGCTTGAAGAGCTCTGGAAGGACAATGTGGACGCTAGCTTTCAGGATCTGGAGAAGCCTGGAGTAGATGAGGAACCCCAGCAGGTGCTGCTGAGGTGAGCATGCTTTACTGAGATCTACTGTTCTTCTCCCAAGCAAGTGCTTTCAAGATTTAGGACGGCAATGCTGGCTTTTGTACAGACATGACCGTGTTTCCACAAAGAGATGACGATGCTATCAATTTGTCTCTGTTATCACATGTAATGGTTAGTTACCAAATCGTAGTTGTATGAAATGTTTTGTTTCATTGGCTTCTCCCGCACAATTTGTAATAATGCTCTCTGATTTAGTGTGCCACAAGTTGCCATTTCCTAATCCAGTGAGGCATGGTGCATTTGCAAAGTGATCTGGCGGTATTTATTCACAAGACATGCATTGTTATATTAAGCCTTTTTACATTCCATGTGTAGGTTTTGTACCGCGTCTAAATCTAACTATTCAGCTGCTGCTGCCAAAGAACTGTCATGGCCCACCTGTTAAGCGTAGCACTGCACTTTTTTTTTTGATAACACAAGGCCTGCTTAGAAGCTAGTTTTCTGCCCTTACATTTTAAAAATCCTTTGTCCACACATGAAAGCCTTTTTTGGTAACTTGAGCACCCCTAAACGACGCTTGGGACTGGACAGCGCACTACTTAAGTGGTGAGCTGGGAGCTAGTTGGGATGCTGACTTTTGATGCGCTTCCAGTACTTTGAGAAAAATCGGAAAAAATGGAGATGCAGAAGACTAAAGAACAGTAAAAATCTCTGGTGTCTTTCCTGTTCTTTAGAGTTGTTCTGTTGTCTCCTCATTTCACCTTCCTATATGTCTTCTAAGCGATGAAAATATATCAGACGACGGTGCACTATTTAGAGCCTGCTCTCGCTGGCACCAAGGGTCTTACTGGGTGTTTCGGTCGTTGGTGGAAGAGTAGCCATTCCAGTCTACAGGGGCACTCTTGACGGCGAGCTGCGGCGCTTTGTTCTGTTGTGGGGGGATGTATGTGCATGTGTGTGGGGGGCGGTTCTACTGTTGCACGAGATCACCTTGCTCGAGCACTAGACTGCAACTGAGGTGCATGACGGGCATTTGACAAGAAGTACACATTAACCAAAAGGTACACAGTGTGCTGCCATGGCTTGAATGCCATTAAACGTACTAAATTAAATGGTAACAGGGCTAGGGATTCATCGTAACCTTGTTCAGCTCTTTTTGGTCCAGAACGTTTATCAACTTTCCTGCTGCTCTGGTCTGAAACAATTTACCAGTTTCTGGTGCCATGAGAAAAAGCAATCACAGAGGGAAAAAGAAAACTTGCAGAACGTTTTTTTTTTCTTTGTATTACCAACTCCTTTAATAACATTTATAGGGGCTTTTCTTGACCTTTATACTGTTGCCATGGGTGCTAGCGGAGTGGCAGACACCCACAAGCACAAACACAGCAGCCCTAACAATTAGAGCTGTGGCCCCCATCCCGTGGTGTGTGTTAGATCGCAACCACAGCAGGTTCAGGCCAGGGGGACAGAGACAAGCCTTTGCAATGAAGGTATTGATTCACCTTCTGCCAATGTCACCAACACAACAAATATAAAATATGCAAGTGCCTCAGCACGCAGGAGTAATATTCCTTACGGTTGGGACAAAAACAACAATGCAAGGAAAGCGCATGACGAAAAGGGGCTGATAGCTACTCATCTCACTTCGTGTGGCTTCGCGCTCCGACCAAGAATGGGGAATCACTCACGGAAGGCAGGCGCTCGCTGAGGGCGGTGGGTGGCGATCTCTCACGTCTGAGGTGGTCCGGTCAATCTCGACGCCCCAGACAAAAGAAACAACTCATTCGAGAAAGCGGCGCGCCTTCACGAGGTTGAGAGGAGGAGGAATCTTCCCGAATCTAGGGAAAAGGGAAGGGAGTTGAGGGAGTGGGGCGTACCGGTTACAGCATGGCGACGAGGCATGAAAGGCAGCGGGGGAAGCGGCTTGAGTGCCCTCTCCCACTGCACCACTCCTGCCAAAGCGCGCGTAGGTAACACGCAACCGGACCGCGGCCTCTGGAATGCACATACATTCCTACACATTTAATGAGATGCCTGTGGAGGCGCTCAAAGCAATTTCCTGTCTGGAGACCTGAATTGTTGCTGCATGTTTCAGAGAAAAACACTATTTCTGTTATGTCTTCTTTTCTTTTTTCATCTCTACAAACAGCAGAGTCTTGCCGGTGTGGCTGGTTACCTTGTACGGCTGGTTACCTCATACTATTCACATGTAGACAGTCCTCGCTTCTTGGTGCGAGCTCTCATATCACCCCCCACCAGCCATTTGATGGAGATGGGGCTCTAGTGGTACTAGTTCACTAGTATCTGGCTTCTTGAGTTTTGAGGGCGTTAGTTCAAATTGGTACTGCTGCTGGTCATGGGGTCACTGGCCCACTCTCTCATAGGTTGCTTACTAGCCCTTCACACAGCTTTGTTCATTGACTGTTACAGTCGGAGGAAAATGTCGCACTCTACCACAGCCAAACATTACAGCCAAAATCTTCTACAATGCAGCTGCCAAAATTGCACTTGAGGTGCGTTGTAACAGAGGCATTGCCTGCTGTAGTAGGTTGGTGCAACTCCCGCATTCATTCAAGTACAGGCACAGTTTTTCACGAGAAGTGCTCAACTAGGGCTAGCTGGTTCACTCTAGATCTGGAAAATACAGCATGAAAATAATTAAGGAAAGGATGAGAGAGAGAACAGAGTGCGCTTTCCCACTACTTGTTTTCTTCCCAGTAATTTTTTCGCTGTGCCTACCACATCAACCACACATAGCTTCAACCCTCAGCTATCTGTCTCGGGTTAGTCTGAAATAATAAAGCAAATGAAGGGGAGGCTTGCCGTGTTGTCCTCTAGTAAAGTGTGACCATTATTTCATTCGTTTTGTTATCTTGCAGTCGGGAAAAGAGAAAACTTAAAGGGCCACTAAACAGGCTCCTACTTTTTTTCAAAGCCGCCCAAACAAGCTAACTCAATCGTAGAGAAGGTTGCGGCGATCACATTCTGCGAATATGACAGCGCTGCGCGCCACTCAGACGCCGTATTTCAAAAAACAATTCCCGCGCTTCTTTCCGGCGACTGACCAGTCGCGCTCGCATCCTAAGTGTCGTCATGTTCTACCGCGAACAACTTTGCATAGTTGTATCTCGTTGATTGGTCGAAACGTCTATTGTCAGATCCCCTGGCCATCCCACCGGCGTGAGCGCAGGAGCAACCCAACGTTTCTAGAACGGGAGCAACCGGTTCCGCAGCGCAAGAGTCAATAACGTCAAATGATCACGTCAGGTCACGTGTCAAAAGTGGGCGGAGTCTCGACGGCGCGCTGCCCCTACCCTCTCCTCAGCAGAGAAGGGTGGGGAGGCCGACCGAGAAAACGAAACCGACGCAAGCGGTCACTTAAACCCGTGTAACTTCTTTATTATTGCACCTATTCGCAAAATTCTTGCGGGAGCATGTTCACATCGCACAGGAGCGCAGTTATATCTTTAAAACAAATTTTACACCTCGGGGTTGTTTAGGGGTCCTTTAAAGGCACGGAAGTGCGTCCCTAAACATTGCTCTAGATGCTTTGTCATGCAGTGACTTGAGAATTCACTGTCATGCAGTGAATAGTGAGTTGCAACTTTTTGTTGCACTGGTTGCAGGTATGAGGATGGCTACCAATACCAGAACATCTTTGGCCCATTGGTCAAAATGGAAGCAGACTATGACAAGAAGCTCAAGGAGTCGCAGACCCAGGACAACATTGAGGTCCGCTGGGACATTGGGCTCAACAAAAAGATGATTGCCTATTTCACAGTGGCCAAGTCTGACACAGGTGAGCAAAAGCTACCTTTCGGTGACTTTGAATATCTGTTCACACCTTTCTCTTTAGTGCGTACCATTCAGCTGTAGCGGTTAGTCATAATGCTTGGTGCTCTGACAACAATAGGCACGTCCACCATTTTTTGTCGGGTGCAGTTTACGAACCCTCAAAGAGGCCAAGCAACAGTAGTTGCCGGAATTTCCACCTCAAGGAACTGTTTCCTTCAATATCCAGTTGGGAACGATCAGCTTACTTTAGTGTAATGCCACAAACTAGCAAAAACACAGTAGAGTCTTGTGTGCATAAAAAGTCATCCATGTAGCAACTGTAAAAGGCATGACACTTTGTAAAACAATCTTGTGTTAAAGCTTGTTCTCTTGCGACATCCACTTTGGATCTGAGATAGGTGTATGAAGAAATCGTTCATTGCCGAGAAGCTGTGAGTAGCATGCTTGTAAAACAAGCTTGAATTGGAACACAGTGACCCAAGTTCTTTACCATTACGATGAGCGTATGTCAGATATCAAACCCACATTGTTTCTGCATGATTTGTGTGGTGGTTCACTGCCTTCCTCTCCTCATTTGTTCGGTCACCTTGTCCCTTCTGGTAACGTGCAGGTTTGCTGAAAAGCCTAACACTGATAATACTAGCAGTAAATTGTGATGACCACTGTATCTGCCGCATAAATAAAAAAGCCGGTTTATCAATTGTAGGCAAGTGGTAAGCGATTGCAGCAGTGTTGCATGAACTCGCGTGAAACAGATGGGCAGTGGTAGCGATATAATTGCATGCTCTTCAAGCGATGTTCTGAGATGCTCTGAAGTGCAGTCGTGCTGCAGTGGTCAAGTTTGATGCTAGCATACAGGTATAAATTGAGGCTCCTTTCACTTTGTGCTAACTGCAGCGGCCATCTGGCATTAGAATCAGTGTAAAATGCTCCCTCTCTCTGTCATAATTATATCGTGGACAAGGTGAGATGGGGGGACAAAAGGCAAATCTCAGAACAGCAACTACATATTGCCTCCCCTCCCCTGGCTCCCTCTTAAAAGTTTTCTTGGAATTTGACTATTACATGAATTTAATCGACAGGTGCATTAGCAAATCGCTCAAGCAGGATAGTAGTTGCATTTCAAGAAACAAGAACAGTTAAGGGGCGCCCACACTACCGGCAAGCTCGCCGTAACGGCGCGCCGGCCTCCGGAGGTTGGAGACAGCAGCCGAGCGAGCACTGTCCACACTGCACACCGGCGCGTTTCACCGGCGCGGCAGTCACGTGACACGAACAGCCGGCGACGTTGTGCGCGCTTCGAGTCTCGCACAATCGCTGCACGATCGTGTGTAGGCGACGTTTCACTCGCTTTGCGTTGTCTATGCGTCGACGCCGCGAACTTAGTCGGGGCTGCTTTTTTGTGTGACAAATTGTGAAGCTGTGACGCCTGATGACGGCACGAACATGGATATATCGTAACGACGGTGGATGTAATCACCTGGTGTGCTGCCTCCTACTACATCGGCGTACTCTTTAGACACGACACCGAATGTTTGAAATGGAACCAAGCTGGATATATCGAAACATCGACGACCGTTCAAGTTTAGTTCTGCTGCTCGACTTGATTGATAAACAGCGCTGTGCATGCAGTAAGTGGTGTTGTCAAGCTATGTGTTCTACATATGCAGGAAAGTGCTGATCGCAAAAACAAAACCACGTTCATCCGTATGTTCGTGTCGTATTGAAGGTCGTGTGAGCCATGATTGCGCACTGAAAGGTAAGTGCCACACGAGCTAGTGCGCTGTCTCCTAGCATGCCGTCTCTTGTGGGCTAGACCGACCAGTTTGCTTTCTTTTTGCCGGCACCACACCGGTGGCCGCTTCATGTGGTGCGATCGTCTTCAAATCTAATTTTACGCCGCCGATCACTTGCTCTTCTGAATTTCGTAATAGCATGGTGACGTACAGCAAATACTGTTTCCAGCACCCCGAGCAGACTATCGCGGCACGGGCAATTCCAATGTTACAATGTGCATGTACTTGTAAATAAATTCTTGATCAACATTATTTATGTGTCTATCTATTTGTAATCTGGGTTTACTTTATCCTAATAAAACGGGTACAGACGTCTCTGAAACACTCGTCGTGTGGAATTTTCTTTTGCGAAGTCGAGGATCGTGTACGAAGAAAAGAAAAAAAAATGCGAACCGCTGCCAGGCTGACGACGCCGTCTCGGCGGCTCGCGAGTATGGTCATAGCAACCAATCCTCGGTCGCCGATTGGTCACATCGCCGCCGCCGGCCGGCACCGGCCGCCGGCTGCCGGACAATTTGGGTCTCGGCACCAAATTCTCCGGCAAGCTCTCCGGCGAGGAATACTTACCGTTTTTGAGGACTATCGCCGTCGCCCGGCGAGTTCCGAACGGCAAACGGCGAACGGCAAGCTGCTTTGCCGGTAGTGTGGGCGCCCCTTCAAACTATCGCAGATTTGTTTTTAAAATAAAATGTGGTGGTTTTATAGGTGCTTCCATTCGTCGTTTGACCTTATAAAACTTGAACTTTTCCATACATGGTTTCTATACGTAGTTTCTGCACCTGAAGGTTAATATCACTTCGGCAAGATGCAAGAAGATTCGTGAAAGAGGTTGTTACCATCTAGCTAACTGTAGCATGAATTCAAAGAAGGAGGCACGGAAGCTTAGGAAAGTTGATTGTTCTTTACAGTGGTTTAGGATACTGTGCAAATCTATTTTATTTTTTTTTTTTAGAGCATGTGTGCAGAAGTAGACAATTGGTCTCTTCTCATCTTTTGTGCTTGTGCTTCCAAAAAATTGACCGTTCACACTCTGTAATGAATGACTGAAAGAGACTATGAAGCCAAGATGTTTTCTCACAAAAGGAAAAAGAGATAAGTGCAAGAATCATTGTTCAGTGAATGCTGCAATTTACTGTTCTCATTTCTTGTGCAGATATGCGGCTGATGCATGGAGATGAACTACGACTGCGCTACCTTGGTGAACTGCACAAGCCCTGGTCTGGTGTGGGCCATGTTATCAAGATCCCCGACAGTATCCTTTAAAACTCGAAATAATTGTCATCTTTCTGAGAGCTCTGCGCAAAGGTGCATGGGCCTCCCTTTATTGCTTGCCAGCTGCGATTGCTCAGTGGTCTTTACTTTTTTGGTGCTGCTGAGCATGAGATTGTCTATTCAGCTCCTGAGTGCATTGTAGGGTTTGAAGGGGTGGAAATATGTCAGTAAAGAGTTCCTTTTTTCTGAAAACAAGGGTTACATACTAGAATCCCGACAATGCAGTCACGGTTTATATGAAGCTCATAACGATACGAATATCAGGGGCTTCCTAGACAGCTTACATAAGGTGGGCTCTCCTTGACATATCTAGAATTTCAATTTTGAGCTTTCCAACGATCATCAGATGGACATGCTTGAGCAGAGGGAAAGATAAGATGCTTCTACGAATTGTGCTTTTGTGCTTGTGTTCTTTATTCACCGCCTCTGATGAAAAAAACCTTTTTAAATACTTCTATGCTGTCACCAAAATCATATTGATTATGAGTAATTAGGCATTAAGGGTGATTAAACACATCTTTTAAAAAAAAGTTTTAGCATTTCTCGCAATCTCATCCTCACATCCTGCTAGCATGAACAGTGAAATAGCTTACCAGTTTCACGCTTTTCAGGCGTGCCT
The DNA here is from genome assembly GCA_013339685.2 of Hyalomma asiaticum. Taxonomy (NCBI): domain Eukaryota; kingdom Metazoa; phylum Arthropoda; class Arachnida; order Ixodida; family Ixodidae; genus Hyalomma; species Hyalomma asiaticum. The sequence goes on from CM023484.1 coordinate 30,490,430, forward strand.
TATCTGAGATATTGGTGTCGGAAAAGCACAAATCATCAGACACTACAGACGTATTGTATAGAAGTTGAGCCTAACAAAGCTCATGTTGAATGAAGTGCAAGTTCACTTGTATTATGTTCGGGATGATTATATCGCATAGTCCCGAGGGATTTGTATCATTGACATTCTACTGTATTCTATATCTTGAGTATGCACACATGTATTGCATGGATAAATACTGTAATTTATTGCTTTTTTTCTTTTCAGTGCTCTCATACTTCTAAACATTTAGGGAGGCGTCTTGCTTTTGGTGCTGTTTGTATGCTTTTTCCTTGACTGCCTTTCACAGACTACAGTGAGGAAGTGGGTATTGAAATGAAGACAAACTTGGGCGTCCCATCTGAGTGCACCTCCAACTTTGTGGTTGACTTCGTGTGGAAGTCAACGTCCTTCGACAGGTATGTGTGCCACTTTATTGTTAACCTCACAATTAGCCCGTCATCATGTAAAAACTTCAACATTGGCTGTCTTTCTTTTGTATGGTTCCTTGTTTGGAACATTATTATAGCCTGGTTTAATGGTTGTGGTAGTGCGTGGAAGAAGTCCTTTAACTGCACAAGTTCAGAGAGGTTTTGGGCAAGAAAATGTAGGCTACTGTGTTGTGGTCAGCTGTGGGAATTACTGTTTCTTTCAGGTGTAGCTGTGATAAAAGAAAGCCCCATTGGTCCTAGACATTCTTTTGAGGTGGAGTGAAGAGCGTGCAGATGCATTGGTGCATCACTTACGTACTGAACATATCCGTGATTTGCGAGACAAAGATGGGAGATGTTTCTCTTGTTCAGTCTGTGATTTGCACTTTGTGGTCACCATTGCAGGATGCAGGCCGCACTCCGCAAGTTTGCTGTCGACGAGTGCTCGGTGTCGGCGTACATTTACCACCGGCTGCTGGGCCACGAGGTGGAAGAGGTGGTGATGCGATGCCCGTTGCCCAAGCACTTCTCGGCACCCCAGTTGCCCGAGCTGAATCGGTCGCAGGTTTATGCAGTGAAGCACGCTCTGCAGCGGCCACTGTCGTTAATCCAAGGCCCCCCTGGTACGGGCAAGACGGTAACCTCGGCCACGGTTGTGTACCACTTGGCCAAACAGAGCACGGGGCCCGTGCTTGTGTGTGCCCCCAGCAACATCGCTGTTGACCAGCTGACGGAAAAAGTGCACCAGACGGGCCTGCGGGTGGTGCGCCTGTGTGCCAAGAGTCGAGAAGCCCTGAACTCTCCCGTTTCCTTCCTGGCGCTGCACAACCAGATCCGCAGCATGGACGGCCACTCTGAGCTGCACAAGTTGCAGCAGCTCAAGGACGAGACGGGCGAGCTGTCATCAGCTGACGAGAAGCGGTACCGCATGCTCAAGAAGGCCTGCGAGCGTGAGCTTCTAGAGGTGGGTGCACGTGCCACTGCACTTTAGCGAGTGGACGCCCACATTTTGCACATTTGTAGCCTGCAGGAGATGTTAAATGCAATTACGGATTTTGGTAAAAACTAAACAGACACCATGGCTGGTGGTCAAACAGGGCGATTTTTCAAATAGGGAGATGAACAGCTATGATGTTTAAAACTGCAAGGGTTAGTAGTGTCTCTTATACCTTTTCTGTAAGACTGAATTTTATTCGTGCAGTCTGTCTTTCGCTTATAAATGCGCAAGTCACGTTGAAGCTATGAAGGAAATCTGCATTGTGAGGAAGCTTTATTCTAAAATATCACTGCTCATCAGTGAAGAACGGTGTGTTCTGGCTTTGATAACTTGAACAAATTTTGTAAACAGGTACCAAAAAGGAGACTGTGGTAGAATGAAATTCACTTATAACAGTATTAATAAAATGAGAAAATTCAATCTTTATAACCAAAAACACTTAAATCTGAATGTAATGAACTCCTGGATTCCGTGAATTTTTAAAAAGATACACAACGTCATCCCCGCAAAAGGCCATCCACAGTGCTGCCCACTTGCAATGATACCATATATGTAATGATGTATTGGTTATAGTGGTAAGTTGGCTTGTGAGTATTAAGTAATGCATTGTTGCTGAGAAGAAAACCATTTATAACGATATGTTTTCAGGTGTTTCTTGGATACAGCAATTGCAGCTTTGTCTTCTGGGCTCTGTCTTGCATGATGGGCCTAACATTAATGGTGCTAAGTTCCCTCGAATTATACCAACTTGGTGAAACATCCTACAGAAAACGCTGCCAACCTCCTTCCCCTAGAATGTTCAGAGCATAATCTTGTGCGCTCGAAGAGGTTTAACGAATTAGACGTTACGTGGCCACGTAGCTGACTGCTTAGAGCCATTTGCACAGAGCTGGTTGCATTGTGGCTGTGGATCTTCCTGTACCTGCTCATCTGTGCCGGTCACTCTGATGGTTCAGACGCTCGGCCACCTCTGTGGCACATGCGTTGACTGGTATGCAGAAGAGCAAACTTCAGTGTTTATTTCTAGATGCTTTCAGAGAACAATGATTGGGCCATGTTGTCTTAAAAGCATTAACTATGACCTGCAGATGTTGACTGTGTGTTGACTTGCAAACGTCAAGGTAGGGGTATTGTATCCCGGTTACAGCGGCCACATTCCGATAGGGGGAAGTGCAAAAACACCCAAGTACTTAGATTTAAATTCATATTAAAGAACCCCATGTGGTCAAAATTATTCTAGAGCCCTCTAAATGGGGCCTGCCTCATAATAACAGCTAGTTTTAACACATAAAGCTAGCACATAAAGCCCTATAAATTATCAAAGCACTAATTGGTGCAGTCTTTTTTTTTTTTCTTTTCATGATTTCAGGTTTAATGTCTTCTAAAATATTTGTGAAACTGTTACCAAACGATATCACCTGAATTAAACACTTTTATTGGTAGCTCTCTGCAACACCGTAGCTCTCTGCAACATAGAATTAAGTCCGGTAATGGTGAATTTTGCAGGCTGCAGATGTCATCTGCTGCACGTGTGTCGGAGCAGGAGACCCTCGGCTTGCGCGCTTCAAGTTCCACTCCATCCTCATCGACGAGAGCATGCAGGCCACTGAGCCAGAGTGCATGGTGCCTGTTGTGCTTGGGGCCAAGCAGGTGAGGATGTGCCCATGTTTTCATTTAATGATATTCTGTAAATAAACCCCAAACCACTACTGTGGATGTAACGATGTTAAGGAATTTGCTATCATCCTATAACAAAAAAATTTACCAGGAAATGAGCATACCAGAAGAGATGGCGGAAGGACATAGAGGACAGTAAGTAATCTTGCCTTACCATTCCAGCTTGCATCTCGCCAATAGTAGTTGTCACATAACGTGAGTTGATGACAGACTGAGCTGCCTTATCTGTTTAATTACAATATCTCATTCGAAGGTATAATTATATTGCATGCTAAGCTAGTAGCTCCAAATTGTCTTATGTTGTTGGTGTGTTGGAAGTTATTTGCTGCCAAATGAATTTTCAAAGTAGTTGAGACTCTCCACCTTGCTCTTGATTGCTGTGATTAGCTGAAAAATGTAGAATATGAACTGCACAGTCGCATGTATGGGAGATGTGTGAATCTCTAAGCAATAGTGAAACGATTTCAAAGAATTATGAAGGACAGTATGTGTAACTACAATCTCTCACAATGAGCACACTTTTCTCTTGAAAAAGCAGAAGCAAAGTTGGAGGGTGTATTTATTATGCGGGGTAAATTTTAGAAAAGCTCTTTCAGGTTGAATAAAACATTTTGTGGTGCAAAAAGAAGACAGCATTGCAACTTGCAGTAATAGTTAAAGCTACATGTGTGATGAAATTTTATTTAAAACATTAAAGAACTAACTATACGTCATCAGTGCCATGTAACTCGGCACCCACTGCAACGGCCTTTATGATGGCTGCATTTTGTTCCATTGCGATGGCCTTTTGCTTCCATGGTTCGCCTGCAGGTCCGTGAAGCCCGAAAAATGGTGACACTGTCGAACGGTCAACAGTGAAAAAAATGAATGAGCGGCATGCATCGGTCTTCATCACACATAATTTCTATAGTTTCTGTTTCACCATGAATACCGCCTGCAACAAGCCTGCAACAACACTAGGACGTGCCAGCTTGCAGCCAACCAAGGTCGCTATGTCACCAATGCATTCTCAGAGATGCCTAGCCATATCGGCGTTCAGGAGTGTTCGCAGGCGGCCGTAGCAGTGGAGTAGATGTTTCCCATAACCACATGCAAAACGGCTCATCATTGAATTTCTCCCTCTTGTCCATGCTGAGCCTCTCAGTTGAGCACGTTAATTAAGCACGACATCCGAGATTACATCTGGCAATCTTTGAGATCACACCTCAACCATGCTTAGGTTTACCTGTACTAGCATGCATTGCATGCCATGGCTATAGGGAGGGAAGCGCAATACTGCAGAGGAATGCAGCATAGCGAGTAAATGATGTTACGGTGCTTGCTTGTGGCAACGCCTGGCGGCGTGCGGCGATTTTATTTGGACACAGGAGTTATGGATCACCATGCCGAAAGGCTTGTGAACACCACGGATCGTCTGAAGTGGGGAAGCTAGAGCTCGGCCATTTGTGGGATTGCAGGGGTTGAAAGTTAAGGGGGTGCGTTTATCACGTGGCAGAAAACAAAATCCAGAATTTGACTATTGAAGTTGGGGTGCATTTATTATGCGAGTGCGTTCATTACGTGGGTAAATGCGGTGTGTACTCTGTAACTGTAAGGTTCGTAGCTTACAGTCTTTCTTGCTGCCAAAACCGTAGCCGTGGGAAACTTTTGCTACTTTTTATTTTAGTAAGCTCCACAGCATTTCTTAGAATTTGTTTTAATTTGTTAATATTTTCATGTAGCAATCCCGAAAGATACATTTATTCATATTCTGGTTTAGTGCTGATTAGTGATTATCTATTGCAGCTGATCCTTGTGGGTGACCACTGCCAGCTGGGCCCTGTGGTGATGTGCAAGAAGGCAGCCAGGGCTGGGCTGTCACAGTCGCTGTTTGAGCGGCTTGTAGTGCTGGGTATCCGGCCTTTGCGCTTGGAAGTGCAGTACCGCATGCATCCTCAGCTAGCCCAGTTTCCATCAAACTTCTTCTATGAAGGATCCCTACAGAATGGCGTGTTTGCCGACGAGCGCCGCATGCGCGGCTTGGACTTCCCCTGGCCGCAGCCAGAGCGGCCAATGCTGTTCTATGCCTGTCAGGGCCAGGAGGAGATGGCAGGCAGTGGCACCTCGTACCTGAACCGCACCGAGGCCGCACTCGTAGAGAAGATCTGCACGCGCTTCCTGCGCAGTGGTGTCAAGCCCCAGCAAGTCGGCGTCATCACACCGTACGAGGGCCAGCGGGCCTACCTGGTGCAGCACATGCAGTTTCAGGGGGCTCTGCATGCCAAGCTTTACCAGGAGATTGAGGTGGCAAGTGTGGACGCCTTCCAGGTAGGTTGTTGGATACTTGCAAGGGAAATTGCCACTAATTTCATCCATTGTAACCGATAACCCGTTGTAGCACGGTCTGTTAAAAGTGAATTTCGTTGCATTGATAGAATACATGGACCAAACTTGGATTGATATATGGACCATTATATATCCGAAAGTCTGTTGTATGCAGATCAGTTGTGACAAGTGTAGACTGTATCTGTAAAAATAAGGGGACACAGGAATAGTGTTTCATTTTCTTGACAGCCTCTGTGACACCTGTCTGCCTTTATGCATAGCAAATTGTATGTTAGTTTTTACACCAGTGACCTGCCTTGCATGTGTAGCTAAGTTGTCTTTGCTTGTTACTACCGTTGGCTTTTGGCGGCAAATTTTAGTTGCATGATTATTTTTTGCACTTACAGGGCCGAGAGAAGGATCTAATAGTGATGTCCTGTGTGCGGTCCAACGAGCACCAGGGCATTGGATTTCTCAATGATCCCCGTCGTCTGAATGTTGCACTGACACGAGCTCGCTACGGGCTCATAATTGTGGGCAACCCGAAGGTTCTATCAAAGCAGCCGCTCTGGAACCACCTTCTGACCTTCTACAAGGAGAACAGGGTGCTGGTTGAGGGTCCCCTAAACAACCTCAAGGAAAGCCTGATTCAGTTCAGCAAGCCACGCAAGCTGGTCAACACAGTGAACCCTGGTGGCCACTTCATGAGCACCACTGTGTTTGATGCCCGTGAGGCCATGGTGCCTGGCAGTGTGTATGACCGCTCGTCTCAGCTTAATGGAGGACCGGACTGGCGAGGAGCTGGCCGTGGAGCCTGGGCACCCCTCAAGGAGAATTTCACCGAAACAGGTTTTGGCCGACACCATGACCCACTGGCATACATTGGTCCCGCCGAGCGAGCCGCAGCCAATCCAGGCCTGCCCGTTCCAGTGGGACTGTTCATGAACATGGCGCATGTTCCACCACGCTTTTACAATCAACACCAGCAAGCACTGCAGGCACGGCGAGGGGCTGCTGGCCCAGCAAAGGGGCCCCCGCCACGCCGCACAGCCCGCCAGCAGCAGCAGCCTCCTCCAGGGCGGCGGCCCCCACCGGGCTCACAGTTCAACAGTCAGGCTAGCCAGGTATGAGCACTTGCTTGTCAGAGTGGCAAGCTGCATGCCTGCCAAAGCTGTACTTGTGTTTCTCTAAGACTTGTGCTAAGCAGGTATCCTGAAATACTAATGTTTACCATGAACTGTTGAAATCTTTCTTAGCTTGCAACATTTTGCAAACTAACTGTGCATAGTGCATGTTAGGTGTTACAGTAAAATTTTCGCTGATTCAAATATGACGGGACTAGAAAAAATGTTTGAATCAAGCCAAATGTCAGAATTATCAAGATCCACCCACTTTCACATGATGTAATCCAAGGCATTTGTAAGGTTCAGATATGTTCACAACCGTGGTTAGGATTTCCAAAGAACAACAAACAACACAGGGAAAGAGGGGAAGAAGGCAAAGTAGAGTAGAATCTGGATGATACAGTCATGGCTAATGCGAATTTAAGAAAGGGCCTGGATGGCCTGCGTTATGTTGAATACACCAACATCGAGATACCGCTAGGTGGCGCCCAGGCTTATACGAACAGTTTCCGAACGTGTCAATTCCTGTGAATGCGGGAATCACAGCCGGAAGCAAACATGCCACCACGGTCACTTTCAGAGGAAGTACCATCCGCGGTCACTGCGACATGATCCTCCATTCCACCTCTGCTCCCTTCCAATCTTCATTCCCTGCTGGCCCAACGACCATGCATCATTGTTATACCATCCAGTATACCATGCATCATTTTTCTACCGTGCCACTCTGGAATTGCGTATTCTTAAACGCCTACACATTGCTTTCCTTATTTTTACCATTCTCAAGAAACTGATGTGCCTGATGTTTACACACCAACGGTCTTCAAACAGCAAACTGTTAGTAGTGGGAATGCCATGTCAATTTTTCCTCATTGAGCACTGCCTTTTAACTAACTTTATGTATGAGACCGCTTTCTATAGCTCCTATCACAGTGTATTCTTCTACAGTGATGCCTTGGCTGATCATGAAAGGCCATGTTTCTGACGAGAACCTATGTGTGTGTGCGCATACAGGGAGTGCTGTCCCAGCCGGGTGGCAGTGGGCCACTGTCGCAGCCAGGGGTGGGCGCCCTGTCGCAGCTGTCGCAGGAGAGCTGCTTCCTGGGGGAGGAGCTTCGCTCGCAGGCCGAGGGCATGCTCTCCCAGGACTCGTCCTACCAGGGGGACCGGCACTGTTTCGGACAGCCACCATCCTCCACAGCCCACTTCGCAGCACAGCAGCCCTACTGAGGAGCCAGGCAGCGGCAGCAGCAGCATCAGGCAGGTGAGGCACCTGCCTGAGCACCTTGCGCGAGAGGGAGAAATGCGTGATGGCAATGCCATTGGTAATAGTTGTCATTGCGTAAACTGAGAATATAGCTGCTGCCACAGTTATATTCGTGTGCTCGGTTGTTTTGCCACTAAGGGCAAGTGCTAGGGCTACATTTCACATTGGGATAGAGAATGAAAATTATGAAGATGAGCTTTTATATCAGGATAAAAGCTCGGACACCAAAATTTACAAATGCAATGCCTTTTTTAGGGCAGAAGTTATCAGAAAATAAGGAATTCTTTTTTTGTTTCAAGAACCACCGCATTTTCGAGGCCTGTGGTGTAATACACCCAACACAGGATGTGATGTTAATTGCAGTGGATACTACTTCATAAACACTTCGTTTAGCAAGAAAATACATGAAGAAAGCGTAAGTGAGGCAGCAGTGCGTGCTCGGCAAAACCACTTTTAAAAAATGTACGAACAAGCCCAATCATGATTGGATTCTGTCGTGTTCAGATCGCCCACATTGTGCAAACATGCCACGTGAAGATGCATTGTGCACTACACATCATGGGTACTCTTATTGCAAACTCTTAGCTACTGCATAGTTGCTTTAAGCCATAACCTTCCTTTCACAGGCGTGTCTTACGTTTGCACGATCTCTGTGGCGTTGGAACGTAATTTTTGAAGCAGCTGGCACAACAACGAACCTGCATGTTACTACGCGACATGTGGGTGTGGGCACCAGTCGGGTGAAACGCTTTGTGTGAAACACTATGCAAGACTCTTATGACCATAAGTGTTACTTGAGTTAGCACAACTGGTACGACCTTGGTGGGCGGTCATAGACTTCGTAGATATGCGAGATAAAATAGCAGTGAAATTCTCACAACTACAGAGCATCTCGCAATCGCTGGGGAAATCTCATAGGATTCGATGCATTTTGTATTTCGACAACTAAACGTCGCTAAACTGCGATCCCACCATAACGAAATTTACAGGCACTGTTAAAATCCATGTTGATCCAAGTAACTTCACGAAATATGCTCAAATACAGTAAACCCTCATTGATGAAAACTTTGATATCTTCAATTATCGGATAAGTCGAATTTTTCCCCTGAGCTCTGGATACCTTGAAACTTAGACAGCGAAAATACTGGGAAAGAAAAAAAAAGAACAGAGGCCCCTTCCCCCTGACTGGATATCGCCGCGGCTGGCATACTGTGCAGGAAGGAATATGTGCCGCTCTAGGCATGAAGACTAAATTGTGGACTCGTCCAGACTGCTATTTACTAGCTTCTTAGCCGTTTCCTCCTTGATCTGGTTTATTTCACAAAAACGAAATTCTCGCAACAGCAAATTTTTGTTTTCCTCACGGATTCGGCCTTTAACTGTAATTGCATCTTCCAAGTGTTATTCCAATGCTTTAAAAATATTTTGCTCACTGACCCTTTTAAGTAATCTTTCTGGATTATAACACATTACTGCAGCCGGAGCTCTTATCATTTTCTGCATGTGTTAAAGCAGGTGCCTTTATAGCTTTTAGCATAATTGATGGTGTGCTGTGTTTGATGCTGCAGGCGGACTGAGGCAACAAGGCCATGGGGGCCCCCCAGACAGGGGGACCATGGGGCAGGGGCCAGCCCCGGGCAACGCGCGCCGGCGCACCACCCAACGTCCAGGACCTGAACAAGGAGGCCGGGCTATGCCCCACCTCTTCCTCCTCTCCGTCAACGCTGGAGGCAGCACCACAACTGCGCAGGCTGCGAATAAAACAAGGCACTGTGTGTGCGCGGCGCGGGCAGACTTTTCCCGTCTCTTGTTTAACTCCCGGGGGAGCTGCTCATACATGGTGTAACAGAATGTAGAGGGGCCATAAACTTTGTTTTACTTTGTGTTTTATGTGTGGCCTAGTTTGAGCTGTGCAGCTCGCACGGATGTGGCACTGTAAAGTCCACACACACACGCACACACCACTTTGGGATGAACGTTGGGAGCAAGGGATGTATTTGCACTTTCTTCAGATGAGCATCAGTGTAACGAAGTTCATGTTATAACCTGCTTTTTCTTTTTCTTTTACTACCATTTCTTGCTGCTACTGTTGAAGTATGGTGAAACCCGGTTATACAGTAGGATCTTGATAAGAATTCCCCAGCGACGCACAAAATATTTGTATCATCCTGAATTCGTATGATCCAAAGTGAGGGAACTTGCACATAAAGATGAACATGGTATCTAGGAGATCTGACAGGAGAACCCACCCATGTAAAAGAAATCCACCATAGAGTAAACATGGGACGGCGTGCATACGGGAGACATTCCCAACTCGTGAACGGAAACCTACCACTATCATTCAAGCAGAAACTATATAACTACTGCATTTTGCCAGTACCGACATACGGAGTGGAAACTTGGAGAATTACAAGGAAGCTTGAGAGGAAGTTAAGAACCATGCAGCAGCCGATGGAACGAAAAATGATGGGCGTTACGTTCAGAGATGGGAAGACAGCCTAGTGGTTCAGTGAAAAAAACTGGTTGCTGACACAATAAACAATGTTAAGAAAAAATGGACATGGGCAGGCCACGTGATGAGAAAACTAGATAGCTGATGGACAGAGCGATGGAATGGATACCAAGTGATGGTAAGCATAGCCGTGGACGACAGGGGGTAAGATGGGCGAACGAAATTAAGGAATTTGGAGGCATCAGATGGAATACACTCGCACAGGACAGGCACTGATGGAGAGCATTGGAAGAGGCCTACGTCCTGCACTGGAAATGTATGATGATGATGAACTTAGCAGGCTGAACTTCCTTATGAAATGTCTTGGAGCCCAGTTTTGTGCTTTTCTGATATCAATATTTGATAAGTCTAGCCTGAAAAATCTGAAATCACTGTATATGGGGCTAGTGTGTCATGCGCACTACCACCATATACAGAACTCTTGTTCACTGTATATGGAGATGTTAGCCAGGCCATTAACCAGGCTAAAATCTCTGGAGTCATCAATAAAATATTTCTCTCAAACTGGAGGGACCTCAGAATTTTATTTCAGCTATGAGATGCAAAGAGAAGTATGGCACAGTGGAACACACCAGGAAGAGCATAGATGGATAGTTATCACATGCTTCGCTGTCGCCTTAGTGTTCATTTCTCTGCGTTTCTGCTTGTAGTTTTGATCCTTTCACAAGTTGTGACAGGCAGTCGGCTTTTTTTTTTTTTTTGTTACGATATTTATGAGCATGAATGTTCAGCTAGAAGGAGCCAAAAGCCCAGTAATTCTGATAAAAGATAAGCAAAAATTATGAGCATAATTAACTGAGTGGTGCAGTTTCAATTAAGCAGCTTTTAAGTGCACTGAAAACATAACAGGCAAACCAAGAATTTGAAATTTGTTTGAATTAACCCAAAGTTTGAATTATCGGTTCGAATGATTGAGAACATACTGTATTTCCTGGGGATTGGGGGGCTGAAACAGAACAATTCTTGTCTTGCCGCTCTCAGTGCTAATCTGCAGATAATCAATGCAACTTCACTGACATTGCACCAGATGTACTTATTTTTTTGCAACGTGTACAGCAAGTTAAAAGCTCAGAATCGTGCAAAAATACGTTTCGCAGAGCCATCTCCTATCGTTCCCGCCATCGAGCGCCTTCGTCGGAAAGCTCAGTTTCAAATTTTTGTACCCGCCCTCTTCGCCTATGATGGCGGTGTAATAAATAAATCGGTGGCCCATCTGACGAAGCTACCTTTGCAAGTGTGGTGATGTGGCTGCGGTATGTGTTGTGCTGAAGCAACTGTGGGCCGCAGCTTCTCATGGAGCGCTCGCCAGCTAGGCCTTTTTGTGAAGACTTCATCACTTTGCCGTTATTTGTTAAGCACACCGTACTCGTAGACTGACACATGTTTAAAGAAAGCTCTTTTCAACATTCACACATGTTCGAAAATCGGATTGCAAGCCTCTTTTGTTTGGGATTCTGATAAATAGCTCTCATCGCAAGGATCAAACGAGCGGAGTATCAGATTGCAACATGCCGCACATTTTGACATCTGGTCGTGTAATCCATCCCTTGTTGGCTAGATAATAAAGTGACAGTGAAGCAATCCATTATTGCCTTTTGTCCTCGAGCTGTTTTTTATGCGCCAGCACTGGTGCTATTTTACTTCAAAAACCAGAGACGCAGTTGAGCACAGCCTACCTATTGTACTCGCCCAACCCTGTGCGCGTGGGTGCGAAGCAAATTCAAATATTAATGTTCAAGTGCAAGGGAATTATTTCATTAATAATTTTTTTAAGATTCTTTGTACGTACCATACCATGTTAAATTACAGATAAATGGACTGCTAAACATGGGAAGAAGAGACAAGTTTACTGCACAACCAGTGTGCTCCCATATATCGTCTCTATAATAAGAACAGTCTAACATAGAAATGTGCATGAGATAAGTTCACTGCAGTGCAAAGCGTTAACTTGGCTGCAGTATGCAAGTGTACGCATGTGAAGTGCCACAATAGGAATGTGTTTTCTCCACAGTTGGGAAGTCAGCTTCGTCACACTACATGAGTGCTAGCTTTGCCACAGTACACGAGTGCTAGCTTTGCTGCAACATGCGAGTGTTGGCTTCGCCGCAGCACACAAGTGTTGTGTGGTGAAGCATTACATGCAGGGATGGTTTGTCAAGAGACAACATATTTTGCCCGTTAATTACAAACTTTAAATAGTAAAAGTTGAGGGCAATCAAAGAGCAAATGCTGTTCAAAAAGTATTCAAGCATTTGCTCACCTCTAGTTTTAATACCTATAGAGCAACGTCTTTTACCACATACAGTCCAAACAAACCTTTATGTTCTAGGGTGGCAGCTGCCATGGTAGACAGCAGGGTAAATAGCACGTGACGGTGCTGTTCTTTGCCAACGAGGGCGGTTCTGAAATGCTGCCCATGCTCGTGCTTGGCTAATTTGCCAAGCCACAGTGCTTTGGGAACTTGCCCAACATTGCCATGCAGCTACATTATTCGCAAAAAGGTATAGATGACATCCTTCATCTACACGACTCCTTGCATCAGCTTGACAGCAAAGAGGGTGCCAGAGTGATATTCTCCTCTTCTTGCCATGCACTCACTGGGCTACCCACAAGATGCGATGAGCCTGAGGAATGTCAAAGTTGCACATCTTCCTCCAAACTGTACAAGCTGCCCACGGCCGCTGGATGCAGGCATAATAAAGTGCGTAAAGCGAGGGCACAAAAAGCGGCTAGTTCACTATTGGTTGGCAGCTGTGAATGGAAACAGGGTGGAAAGATTTCCGTGCGGCATGCAATGCATCTGATTGCCATTTCACAGAATGTGGTGTTGCAAAGCGCAATCGCGAGCACTGTTTGCAGGTGTTAGCTTTGTCACTGTACGCAAGTGCTAGCTTCATCGCAGAATTCATTTAAGCATTATGGCTTTATGCAAGAAATTGCCCTAGCTACTGGTGACTCTGCACTTTCACTCGAAAAAGGTGCATGTTTTGTCAATGACTTTGAGTCTGAACATTCGTGCAATTTTCAACAATTATGTTGAATGTGAGAATGTTGTCATCTGCAGCGATCTGTCGCTGAATGATGCCATCGTGGAGCCGTTGCTTTGTTCCAATGTCGCTGCAACATCAGACAAGGAACAGGACACTCCCACCATTACCGATGTAGCAGTTCCTACCTTGTTCGCTATTGTGCTGTGGCACATGGATGGCATCCGGAGCTACATTTGTGCATGCAACACCGCAGATGGCCTCTTTTTGGACATTGCTCAACTTGAGCAGAAGCTTTTGCATATGGAACCAAAAAGAAAATGCAAAGGACACATTAATTTTTTTAGTATGTGGGCTTACATGAGAGCCTTTGTACATAGTGTGTCATGGTAAATTATGGTTGGTAGAAATTGCACCAGTGTATTGCAGGGTACACAAGGTTTGTTTGAGTAAGCTATAACTGGCACAAGAGCTGTGGTGTTTGAAGTTAGCAATTTAACGTTTTGCATTCATGTTTCTTGGAAATCTCTCGCAAGAACAGTGTTTCATATAGGCATACTTTTTCTTGTTAAGCTTTGATGACCCCTTCTTTGCACTTTGAAGAAAGACTAGTAATCGGCGTTTCACTGTACATTCATTGTAATTTTTCTGCTGAATTTTCAATGGCGTGAACTTTTGGTAAGTGTGCACGCAAGATTTACCAAATTTCCAGTCTTTCTTGCCATATTTAATTTTCTATGTAATGAAAGCAAAGAGATAAATTTTGTAGTCTGAATGGCTGCTTCATCAACAGTTGTAAGAAAATACAGGAAGCAAGATTGATAGAAGTATATTATATTAGCCTTGATTGTGGTAGGTGTACCAATTGCATCTCTGTGTTGCTCTGAAAAATGAAATTTGACATATCTTATGATTAATTGCACAATTCTATACAGCACCCATCTTGTTATAAAGTAGCATAATGGTAATTGCACAATTCATGCTAGGTCACTGTCCTTGGTTGTGTGGCCTTTTTCTTTATTTTTTTATTTTATTATTACGAATATGTATACCTGGGACAGTTAATAACAGGAACTCCTACCCATGAAAAAGAAATTCTCGGTAGAATAAGGATAGGCTGGAGCGCATTCGGGAGACATTACGAAATCATGACTCTAAACTTACTGCTCTCACTAAAGCGAAAAGTATTCAATCACTGCATTCTCCCAGTACTAACGTATGGTGCAGAAACATGGAGTATAACGAAAAAACTAGAGATGAAACTAAGGAGCACGCAACGCAACATGCAACGGAAAGAAAGATGATAGGGGTAACACTAAGAGATAAAAAACGAGCGGAATGGATCAGAGAACACACAGGAGTAGCCGATATTATTATATCAACTAAAAGAAAGAAGTGGACCTGGGCAGGACATGTCATGAGGAGGAAAGATAACAGATGGACAGTAAGAGTGACGGAATGGATACCAAGAGAGGGAAAACGCAACAGAGGTAGGCAAAAGGTTAGATGGAGCAATGAAATTAAAAAGTTTGCAGGCATAAAGTGGAACCAACTCGCTCAGGATAGGGTGGATTGGAAATCGTTGGGAGAGGCCTTCGTCCTGCAGTGGACCTAAACAGGCTGCTGATGATGATGATATTATTATTTTACATGTATGCCCATTTGCATAAGCCAACAAAGAGTACATCAAGATTCATGTAGTTACCTCATATGACTGTAACAATCGAATCTCTAGAGCTCGGTTTCATATTTGGTGGAAGTGTCAACTTAGTTGAAGTCACAGCTGCATCATGTGGAGCTCATGATAAGTTATTGTATACCACTGCTCACTTCCAGCTACCAGTGAAGTAATCTGGGTATCTGCAGTTGCAGGAGAAAGTTTGGAATACAGGACTGCATCCGGAATGCTCTTGTCTAGTACAGCAAGCTGGCATCCACTACAATGCCTCGACAAGTTATATCAATAACATACACAATAACAGATTTCACAAAGCACTGCTTCATTTCATGCACAACACAGGCTTTACAGCACATACCTAACATACACATCATGAACTGTGCCTGAAGGGCAAGCCCATTTTGCAGTAAAATAAAAACTAATATATGTGCATTATGCAGTTTTTAACTAATGGTAAGGATTTACGAATGTATCGCACTGTTAGCTTACCGTAAATGCAATCAGAGAGGTCATGAGCATTGCATTTCACACCCTGAACCTCTTAGCTTACACTTTTACAGCTCATAAAGCCACACTGTAAGTAAATAAAAATGGAGGTTGCACATTTAAATTGCTTGTTCAGTTTACATTAGCACAAAGATATTTTTCGTTCCAGTTTGAGTTCAATAACCTGATGATAAGGCATGCATAATGAAGAGCACTGGCAGCAAAAAGTGCATGTGCCTCATACAAACGAGATGTACCTTGTGGTCCTTCGCTGACATTTCATCTATCCCATGTCTTCATGTGGATTGCATGATAACCACGCAATAGCAGATCATGATGCCACCTGCACAACACATAAGCCAAGGGAATGGTCTTTAGCCAATCTATCCTTGCCAGACTAGTTATGCGCAATTGTGTTACAATTTCTGCCAGTAGCCAGTCTTGGTAGTGATTTCTGTCGGCTTGAATGTGAGTATACCTTGCTTTTAATTGAGAATTTAGCTTCCTTGACATTGTTGCAACATCAGTTGAGCAGACCAACACAAGCAATGGGTGAGATGCCTCTGTACCCACATGACTCCTGGCTGTATTAACATTAACAGCGGGCAAGGATGGCACATAGCCTTTTAGAGTCCACTGCAGGACGAAGGCCTCTCCCAATGATCCGTGTGACTGCGAATTTGTAAATTTCATCACCCATTTAACCCTTTACCTGCCTCTGCTGCGTTTCCCATCTTTTGGTATCCATTCTGTTGTTGTGACTGTTGAGCTGTCTGTTCTTTGCATTGCATTACCTGACCAGGTCCACTTTTTTACACTTGACATAAGCGTATAAGTTATTCCCATCTGCTCCCTGATCCATTCTACCCCCTTTCTGTCTCTTAAAGGGGTCGTGAAACGTTTTCTGAACATTTTGTACTAAGTGCGTATTCGGGATCCTGACCCTCCAATCAGCAATATGCATTGTTCCGTTGCACCGTGTGCGTTGATTTAGAGCGATAAAAAACGCGGTTTCGGTTTCACTGCGTACGTTCCCCTCAACTCTGCAGATGACGTCATCTTAGTAGCCGTCATACCTCCGAGATTGGCGCGCCCTCGGAGGCCATGGGAAAACAAACCGTGCTGCCGCTTTTCTTCCGAATGGTGGCACCGCACGGTTTCCAAGTATTTTCTTCCTTTCTAGCTTTCAAGTAAATCGACTCCTTTAGAGCAAACGCGAGTTCACTGTGCCTTTGAACTTAAAAATATCTTAACTCAATGTCACCAAATAGTACCACGCCGGCCGGTAGTGTCGCATAGTCGTTTCGGGAGCGCAAGAAAGCTGAGATTTAAAACGGGCGTTGTTAAATGCGCACTGAATATTTCGTCGAAATATTTCGGAATGGGCTTGTCGAATGCGTATTGAAGCAATGAAAATTACAAACCGGCATCTCCAAATTCTTTTCAAGACCCCTTTAAAGATACACCCATCATCTTTTGTTCCATAGCATGTTGTGTGTTCCTCAATTTCAGCTCCTCGAGCTTCCCTATTACCCTTTAAGTTTCCATGCCTTATGTTAGTAACAGGAGATTGCAGTGGTTGTACACTTTTCGTTTTAAAGACAGTGGTAAGCTTTCGGTCATGATTTGGGAATGGCTGCCATATGTGTTCCAGCCTAGGCAAAGATAGCTGTTCCTGCAACATGTAGCCTGTGCAATGATTTGTTGGTGCTGGAGAAGAGGGCAGCAACGTTTCCACATGCTGCTGTGTACACGGTCAGGCAAGTGCAAAAGTGGGAGGTGCCCTAGTGAGCTGCTGCTGTTCTATATTCTGCGCGCCTCCTGAATCGTCTTGTGTCCATTGGATCTAGCAGCTGGAAAATGTATCACGTGCTCGTGCAGTTATATGCTGATTAAGGCTTAATTATAGTGTCTTTCAAGGATGTGTTAACAGGTAAAAAGTGTAACTATCTTATGTCATCTCTTTTTTTTTTTAATTCCTGATGGCAAATGTTAACACTGGGAGTCATTCAAAATGGAAAACTATAAAAGTGAAATTCCACTGTGCATCCCTAGTGTTTCAGGGTAGGCACCCAGCAATTGAATGTTGAGCACAGTACTGCTCACTGTGGAAGGCATGTATCATGCTGCAGCTTAAGATAAACATTACCATGGTGTGCACCAAGTGGGAGTACTCGTGAAGTCTGCGCGACCGTCACGGAAGCAGTTATAACTAAGTTTCTGCGAATATTGGAACTTGTATAACAGTATTCGTGTTCGCTTCGGAGCGAATGTAAAATTTATGAAATTTCCATGCATTTGGGACAAACGAATAAACAAATTTTTCATGACACCTGCCCGAAAAGGTAGTTTTGCTGCAGCATGAGACTGCCATGCCGTGAAGAAAGCTTTGGTGGGTAAGCATGCACTGCCGTGAAGCCACATTTTATGTTGAAACGTGCATATTACGTGCATCCCGATTCATTTTTTAAAATGGTTTTTTAGTCTCATAGGCTAAGTGTGATAAGTTTGAACACTTACCGTATTTTAGTGCTTGTAACTTGCACTGTACTGCTATTCAAATACCACTGTATATATTCGAATCAGCTGTATAATTACGTACAAATTACCATTTGCTGCAACTTTGCTTCGAACCAAAAGGTTATATTTGCCCACGCTCACTTGTCTGATTCCTCTTTTTTGTGTTATTAACTCTCGAAAACACGTTCACTGAATATAGAGCAGCCAGTCGATGTTCTGTGCATGTGTCATAACTTGTTGCCTACATATGTAGACTGGAGCACCTTCCCTTAGCCCACTTGTTCCACACACGCACGCACACGCGCGCACGTGCGAAGTATTGGTTCTTTAAGGTGCTCTGAAACATTTCTTGAACAGCTGCATGCCCGAGTTAGACAAAACCGAGATCCTGTACAGGCATAAGAACGAAGATACGCGTTTATTGGTTGAGGCCTGGCATATCAGTATTAGTGGAAGTGCATGCGTGAGTCAGCCGTCGATTAGCTTAAACAGAGAGGAGATAGAAAGCCTTAGGAGTTGTCTATCGCGAAGGCCGGCACGTGTAACCGATTGACAGGTGGCGCCAGTGGCGCTACCATTCCGAGCATGCGCAGATAAGCTATGTGTCTTCTTTCTTTTTCGCCTCTGTGCTAGAGTGTACTAGTACACTCTATCTGTGCTGTGCATCAGTTGATAGTGGCGTTCGTGTTGTTCACTGCTCTCCTTGTGTCCGTGTCCTGCACGCCTCTTCTTTTGATTATGGACTGTTACCAACTCGCTCAACTTTCTGTCCTTTTGAGCTTCATTTCTAGTACCCTGAGCCCTTTTCCGTGTTCTCCTACTTATCTGCGCAATCCTGCTTCTTTAGCCTCTTTAATTGCTATTGGGAGCGAGGACATACCGTGGCGCCGCCACGCGGGAGAACCGGTGTGACGCGCAAAGTTGGATTGCTCCGACAGCACTGCCTTGCTGAGCCCGGAGCAGCTTTGCGCGTCGCCTTTTTATTGTTGTTGCCGTTTATTTCAGCTAGACGATATCTGTAAAATACTGTTGTGGCTACGTTATTGATTCTTCAACAAGGTAATTAACTCTTCCGGAAAAAGAATAGGTTCATTACAAAGCTTTAGACACCGCGTCGACTGCTGTTGTCGTCTGCTATGGTCACCGGCGAGGATACCGCGCGTGCGGAGTCCGCTGGTTTTTTTAGGTGAGATAGCATTTTGATGAATGAAAATGAATGAAAGGTAAGCATCAGATAGTTTTAGCGCGTGGTTGCGGTAAATACACATAGCTTTTGGCCGCAGGAAAGGCCTGCGACGTGTTTCTCGTGCAATTCATTCATTGTATGTTTGCATCAACAAAGGGACCGCCGTTGACAAGATGAAATCGAATTAGCAAATTTGTATTCATGCTGAACACGCATAATCCTATGCAGCGCGATGCGAGTGGTTCCTTCATTTTTGCGGAAAGCAGCAGGCATATAGCTGCATTCAATTGCGACGTCCACCTTTCTCACATGATTTCAGGTGTACACACGACATACGCACATGCGCGCCTCATTAAACCTTGTTATTTTTGAACAGGGGGTTCACCTTAGGACGCTGTGGCTTGATCACAATTTAAATTATCGCCAGTATGACCCCAAGGACACTAGCCTGGAGCACAGTTGTCCGTTGCTTCTCTTTCTGTTGCTTATTTTTCCCGCGTATTCAAGACGGTCGTCACACGGCGATTTTCGATCGCGGTCGAGCCAGTTCATGGCTGCATTTTTCGACGAATGACTCCCGTCCGTATTTTGCACGAAGGGGCCAATAGCGATCGAAAATACAGCGTAAGACCGGACGTATTAGTTTACTCATTTGAATGCACTAGCAGAGACTCCGGAACGAGGGGGAGGGAGGGGTGCGGGCGCCCCCTACCATTTTTCTAGAGGGGGCTCGGCCCCCCCCTCCCACTTTCCAACCGTTTCCGCGGAAATAAAAATTTTTGACAAGAATTTTCAATCTGGTGGTAGTTAAAAAAAACCCCAGGTGGTCGAAATTTCCGGATTCCTCCAACACGGCGTCTCTCATTATCAAAGCTGGTTTTGGGACGTACGTCAAACGCCACAAATCAGTCAATCAATTAAGCTGGTGGTTCTGAGGTGCAGTGCTTTCCAAAACACTGGATCACACAACCACGTGGGTTGCGCGGTGTGCCGCAGGTTTTCAGTACTTCTGAAAGTCCCAAACATTTTGAAATGTATACTAATGTGAAATAAGCGATGATGCAAATATGTAAAATATTAAACGGATAAAATGAATTAAAACAATAATTGATTTCATTAATATTATAGTAAATAATAATACATAATATGCATTTCAAATAAATTAGAATCGACATATACTGAGAACACAAATAATCAACACAACATGCAAAGACGACAATAAATGCCCGCCCCCCCCCCGCACACACACACACTCCGAAAAACGTTCCAGAGTCCCTTTGCACTAGTATACGCTGCAAGGTGTAACTTATTGTGGTCTAAATGATTCAGTGAAACTATCAGTGTCCAGCATCTACACCTTCATCGATAAGCCGTATGACACCCAGCAGCTGCTGATAGAAGGAGAATCTATGTTTGAAGCTGGCCACGTCGTCGTCTGCAGTGTAAAAGGGGAGAGAGAGAGAGAGAGAGAGAATATTTTATTGATGAATCCGGAGATGTTAGCCTGGTTAATGGCCTGGGTGTAAAAGGGGAAGAAGTGATACTGGCTGGGTTCATTTTGCAGACGACGTTTTTTAGGAAATACCAAGTTTCCAATAACTCCGAGCGCACTTTTCAGCTTTTGTGGTCGCTAGGTGTCCGCGAACGTGAAATAAACGCGAATCGACGATGTTCGTAGATAAAAACGCTGGCCAATGGCTGTTGAAGCGCGCGTGAAATGCGTGAACCGTCCGCTTCGGAGGAGGCTCGGCGCGAGGTGGGATCGTGGGGTCACGTGATCCAACTTTGCACGTCAGAACGACCGCAGCGCCAGCCCCTCCAGTGGTGGCCCTCGCGCCCAATATGTATGTTTCGCGCTAGAACTATGTCGTGGTTCAAACGCAGTAATATCATTCCGATGGAAATTCAGATGTTGTGCGGTTTTCTTCTTCCTTCTACGGGACACGCGAACAGGATTTGCGCGATTATTTCAGCCGAAGCATGGCGGCAAGTCAGATTTTATCGCCAGTGTTTAGAAGCCAGCTGCGCCACCCGGGGAGACCGTCAGAGGAACCGCACTTGCGCCAATTGGTTGAGAGTTTCCGAGCAGCACGCGGATTTTTTGTGGAGGACGAAACAACCAGATCTACTGCAAAGTAAGAGGAATTCTTTTTCTGCTAAATCGCCGTCGGAAAAGGTAATGATTCTCGGAGACGCCGTTTTGGACGAGAACCACAAGAAAATTCTAGCATTAGGCCCTAAGTACTGTTTCCATCCTAACCTAAAAGAAGTTGACGTTTTAAGCTTACCTCGATCGATAACTAAGGTTATTCCGGAAGTTGAACGGTCTCGATGTATTTCAGATTGCTTCGCCAGCATCAAGCATTCGAACGATCTCGTTAAGGCCTCTGACCCTATCCGACCGGTTGTAAATTACTGTGTGGAACATAAGCTTCGACCTGTTTTATCTGATAAGGAAGGTTGTTTTGTAATAATGCCGAATAGCACTTTTTCTGATAAAGCCTCAGCAGCTGTTGAAAAGAATTTTAGACCTGTGAAACTGAAACCTTCTGTAGTAAAACAACGAGCTGTCGATCTCCTGTTGAAACATAATCTAGATAAGGTAGCTTCCAGTGTTAAAAAGGCAAAACTGCTCACTTTAGAATTATTTTTCTCGGCGAAAACCCATAAGCCAGAAATTCCGTTTCGCTCGATTGTATCAGAGTCAGGGACTTGGCAAGTTTGTGTAGCTAGCTATTTGCAGAAGTGCTTAACAACCTTAAGTTTTTCTGACCCCTTCCGTGTACGTAATTCTCAGGCTCTAGTTCAGTTGTTAACAGAGGAAAATCCTGGCCACTGCACAGCGTTTAGCATGGATGTAGAAGATTTGTATTACTCGTTGCCGCATGAAGGTTTACTAAATTGCGTGAAAGAATGTATTCAAGAACAAGGGCAGGAGTCCGGTTTCATAGATAGATGCGGAGTTTCCACAGGTACCTTTCTAGAAATTCTCTCCATGTACTTAACGTCAACATTAGTTGGATACAGGGAAGGCGTGTTTGTGCAGAAATCAGGGATTTGTATAGGTTCAAAGGTAGCCCCTATTCTAAGTGATCTATACTTGAGCAAGTTTGACTGCCGTTTACAAGAGGCCTTAGGGGACCGCATCATTAGGGTATTTCGGTATGCGGACGATTACTTGGTACTTTGCAGTAAGGATGATTTTGAATCCGTCGTCACCTATGTAAGCGATCAGTTTAAACTTAATGGAGATGGTCTAAGGTTTACGAAAGAACTACCGGAGAGAAACGTAATACAATTTTTAGATATCTCGTTGTCATTTGAGCAGAATCACGTGTGTTGGCAGTATTCCCCTAGAGCATCTAAGCCGTTGTTAAACTTTGACTCCAAGCATTCGAAAGTAGTAAAAAACGGAATAGCCTTGTCCTGTTTAAAGTCAGCCCTATCGAAGTCATGCGTGCACCGTTTGACCATTAGCTTTAATGCGCAGGTCGAGCGCCTCTTAGATGCAGGTTACCCTAGACTAGCCATAGCCACAGTAGCTGAGCGTCTTAAGAAGTCGATTTCAACCGGAACGAAAGCTGTAGCAGAGAGTCACATTAACAAGAAAAAGGTCGTCAGTATTCCGTATATCCACGCAGTTTCGCACAGGCTTAAGAAAGTGGGAAGTAAATATGGGGTTAATGTTGTGTTTACGGCTCCCAATAAGTTAGGAAGGGTTTGTGCTGCAGTGCATAGAAGAAATGAGCAGATGGAAGGTAAGAAGCGAACGGATATCTGTCCGGTTAAGCACCTAGCCAAGAACAATTTCACCGACTGTCGCATGGGTGTAGTTTATAAGATTCCTTTTAGCTGCGGACGTTTTTATGTAGGGCAAACTGCGCGTTGTATTAATCAAAGATTAATTGAACACAGAAGGTCGCTATCAGGTGGGACACCGTCCAATCTATCCTTGCACTGCCAGGTCTGTAGCTGCATGCCCGAGTTAGACAAAACCGAGATCCTGTACAGGCATAAGAACGAAGATACGCGTTTATTGGTTGAGGCCTGGCATATCAGTATTAGTGGAAGTGCATGCGTGAGTCAGCCGTCGATTAGCTTAAACAGAGAGGAGATAGAAAGCCTTAGGAGTTGTCTATCGCGAAAACCGGCACGTGTAACCGATTGACAGGTGGCGCTACCATTCCGAGCATGCGCAGATAAGCTATGTGTCTTCTTTCTTTTTCGCCTCTGTGCTGTGCATCAGTTGATAGTGGCGTTCGTGTTGTTCACTGCTCTCCTTGTGTCCGTGTCCTGCACGCCTCTTCTTTTGATTATAGTCACTTAAGGCTAAAGTGAAAGACAATTTTTCTCTCATTAGCAGATAAGCTTTTCACAATACCAAAAACACCAACATTGCGAGAAGAAAACCCTCGGTAAGCTAGAAGACGCGCACTTCCAGCACTAACGCACTTCCAGCAGTTCCAGCACTAATACTCGTAACGTCACAGAGCTTTGAGGGTGTCTGCTAAAGCCTACGTAACTTTTTATCAGTAAAAGAAAAAAAGAAAAAAAAAAGTCTTCCAAGAAGCTAGAGGCTCAACACGTGGGGTTTCGGAACGTTTGATTGTGCAAGTTTGGCGAGGATATGAACATAAGAAGTTGGCCTTCTGAATTCACGATGCCGAAATTTCGGCGTGAACTTCAGGACTGAAACTTTGACATAAACTTGTGAAATTAACGACAATCCAGTTCTCAAAATATAAGTTATCATTCCAAATCATTTCACACTTTCGCTGCTTTAGTGTCCCTTCAAAATCTTGGAGAACTTTTGAAATCGGAAAGTGCATATTCAAGACCCTTGAAAATCTTTAAATTTTTTCAATCCTTGAAAAGCCTTGACTTTTCTGACTGTTGAGTATTGTCTCTGTGACTGTAATAAAAATAGTCAATGGTTGACTTTTTTTTTCCTTTTTTTTTACGGTAAGAACAGTCAGTCCTGTCTTCTTTTGGTCGTGCTTTCCACGCTCAACTGTGAATCAACTCGTTCAGCAAAGTATCATGCTTAGCTGTTTAAGCTTTGCAGAACTCCGCGCGGTGTGCTCAGCTGCCCGATGTGCGGAATTTGCCTGCTCACTTTTTTCTGCTTTCGCACTCTCCTCCTCAGCCCACTACTACATAAATACGTGTATGCGGCACAGAAAGCAGCTATGTGCCAACAGCTCCTAACATAGCATAGTCATGCATAGTATAGTATAGCAAGGGGGTGAAGTGAGGCGGAAGGAAAGGAGGAGAGAGATGGTGTCGCCTTGTATAGTATAGCTTATGCGCCACAGAAAGTTGATATATTCCAAGCAGCTCTTAGCATAGCGTAGCCATGCATAGCATGGTATAGAAAGGTGGTGGGAAGTAGAACTGAGGGGGAGGATAAGGAGGAGGGAAAGAGGTAGGCGAGAGGGTAAGCATAGCCATGTACAGTCAGTGCAGCAAAGTGTGGGAAAGAGAAGTAAAGGTGAGTACGAGGGGAAGTAGTAGAGAGTGCAGTATAAGAAATGACAAAGAAAGAAAGACGACAGAAAGAACAAGGTTTAGCAAGATAAAAAGAAAGGGGAAGGTGAAGAAAGAGCTTACCTTTTTTATTTCTTTCTCATTTTGATCTCAGTATGTGAGAGTAAATTTTTTTCTAACTTCGCCTCCCCACATTTTTTTTAAATTACTATTATTATTTTACAGCTACAACCTTTGCAAGGAATTGTTCTTTCAACCTCGCTTTCATTACTAAATTCATGTGGTGCTTTTTTTTTTTTTTTTGGTCTTGTCTATTGGTCCTTTTCAAAACGAACTTCTCGGTTTATGGCCAATCCCCCTCGGTGGGTTGCGCCAAAGCTTCAAAGGAACAACCAACCAACTCAATCTGCGATCGCAAGGTGGTGGGTGGCGCTTGCTTGCCTGCCCTGCTGTTTACACAGATTGCACAGGCGTGGAACTGGCCTTACTTTTTTTTTCTTTGTACGCTAACACACACAAAAAAAATGACGTGTCATTTATTACGCTGTAATCGAATGTAAGTCCATGGAAAATGTCTTTAGGTTCCTCTGGCAAACAGCGACACACAATATGCCGAGGAGCCTACAAAAGAACCGGATTTCAGTCTGGTCGAGTTGGATCATGGTTAACTGGTGGTCAACTGCGCAGATACACATAACACAGGACTCAGCACTCGTCCTGTGTTCTGTGTTATCCTGTGTCCCTGTTAAGTTGCGCTGTTCCAGTAAGTAAGGAAGCAAGCGCCCTCTCCATCTTCCCCTCTTCTCGCGCTTTTCTTTTTTTTTTTAATCTTTAATTGTATTTGATACTAGACGAAATCACTGCACTGAGCAGTTAGTGTCACAATTTCGAAAAAAAAAAGAAAAATATTGGCGCCCGTAAACTGCTGTTCTTTTGCTCTACTTACGAGACAGAAAATATCCCCGTTGGTTGGGCACTTCGCGGAGAAACTCGAAGGCGTCGTAGTAGAACCACATAATCCCCTTCGTGGAATCAGTGTTAACAGCGTTACTTCGTCGCGGTCGTTACCGGTCGACCCCGGAAGCGAGTTAGGAAGAACGGGGTCGCGGAAGGAGCGACTGGGCGCTGATTAAGCAGCGTTCCTCGAGCGCAAGGCGATGACAGACGCTGGACAAGGAAGGAATCCAGTGGGTAGACAGAACAAGAAGGGAACTTGTAGAAGTAAATCTCGCCGACAGAAAAAAAAAAGAAAAAAAAGTGATGGGAAAGTAATAGGTCTATCTTACGTTTTCCCTGCTGTACGTACGAAGTATGTGTCATTACTGTATATTATTTAGTAACCAGGTAGTGTCCTAATGTCGCGTTGTCAGGCAATACACATAGATACACCCATCCGTAGTTTTCGATGAAACTGGTGTGTTAAACGTGTTAAACGATGAAACGTGTTAAACATACATCTTAGACATTCAGCGTGTTCTTGGTAAGATAAAATAAACTGGTAGCACGTTAGACATTTCGGGATATGCTCGCTAATATTAAAAAAAAAAAAATGTGCGTATCTTTCGTGTTTGTTCAGGAACTCAAAAAAAACAGAAAAAGCAAGAACCGTTGCTAACACGACATATAAAGTGCGAATTAAAAAGCACGCTTAGCTTTCTGCGGATCAGTGCCTGCGAAGTAGACATGCGCCCCGTATGTACTCAAACGCACATGCCTGCCACTGACGTGACATATCACGCAGTATGACGTGTTTGAGAGAACTTTCGCTGAGAGCTTCCGGCGCTTTTGGCGAGCGAAAGCGAAATGTTGGGCACAGTTCTGAAGCGCTTCTTTCAACTCAGAAAATTTCCCAGGTGCGCTTATTTATCGCTCAAGGAAGGCCAAGGCGAAGGACTTATGAGATCGCTCGCACTGCTTAATCTGCACCTTCATCCACCTTAACCCGCATTGATCTGTCTTAATCCATTTCAATCTACTTTAATGCAAGGACGTCTTCGGTTCTACTCCTATTGATGTCTTGGATTCGAGTTATACAATGTCAAGAGTTCGAGCCTTAGAAAGTGGTGTTTTAGAGTAATACAGTGTCCGGGTTCGACTCCTGTTGAGGTCTTAGGTTCGAGTTCCATGGGATATTTAGCCCATCTACAGTCGCTAATCAATCTGTAATTAACTTCGGTGATTATTAGTCGTCACTTATACACTTCTGGCATACTTTAATTCGTTTTCGGCCTTTCTTGGGTCGGCTGATAGTTATTTCACTACCTTTCTTATGGTTCGTGTGGACGCCGAGGTCGTTCAAGCACAGCTTTCTATGAGATATACAAGGGTCTTAATAAAACGACAACGAAGAGTATTGACGCTGTCTTCCGAACGCCTAATAATTGCCAGTGTGGAGGAATCGGCAGTTGGGCCAGTGATTTCACAACGTTTACGCTTGCTCTTAGACTGATCGTATGGTGCTCTACCAACACACGTGTTCGCGTGTTGCATTTCTAGCACCCTTAATAGCGATAGCCATTAGAGCTGCGTTCTGCGTTGTTTACTGTCTCGTGGCTAGCGCTGTTCTGTCATAACGTCCCTGACCGTGTCAATCGTCTAAGTTAGTGGAGATAACGTGCATTTGGAACTTATAAAAGCGAAGCTTTCATGGCTCACTGACCCGTCCGTGAGCGCTGAAAACGCTCTGCAGAAAAGCCGACTCACAAAATGAAACTATCTGCGCATCGGCGCACACTATAGAACAATCGCACACGACATACACTTATAGCAGGGCACTACAGCTTATATTCGTGGTTGTACAGATAAGAGCTGTGCATCTGTGCGCACAATATAACAATGGCGCACGACGCATGTGTCGTAGAACACTGCAGTATACTTTCGCAGTTGTACCGATCGCCACAATGGGAACTGCAACGATCCGCTACGCAGATTATATATATATATATCTTCGTGTGCGGTGACTTCGATGCGGCGAGACTGTATGGCAAATGGATCGAGAGTTCCGCGCAAGACCGCTACTCGTTGAAACTGAAGACGCTGCAGAGACCCACGACGCAACACCGTTCCTGCATTGTTCTCACGTTTGCAAGCAGGCTGTGTCGTTGGCGGAGCCTCTGATCGTCTACCACAACAACCACAAGGTAATACTGTGCCAGAGCAGAGTATTACCTTGTGAACGTGTGAGTGTGCGCGTAGAATTAACGATGACACGATCTAAAATGAAGGCTACGCAACTTAACAAAATGTGTCTTCATTCAATTTCGACGTTCAAAAATACAGTCCTAACCAAGCAATCAAATCATACGTTCATCAAATCGTGTTCCTCAGCATTTCTTGAATTTGTTGAATTGCCATTGGTCTCGTACTTCGATTCTGTTGGCATGGAATGAAGCTTCGCGTTCAACCACCTTTCCTTAAGGGATGCGCTTTGATTTTTCTGACAGGCATAAAAAACTTGTAAGTTAACGTAAATAAGCGCTCAGAGTAGATATACGACAAGTAGAATTATATTCTACTTGTCGTAAACATTATTAAATAAATGTTTGGACCTAATTCAAACATGGTGCACAGACTGGCAAATGACCATAAACAAAAAGAAAACTGTGGCAATGACAGTTAGTCGCAAAAAGCACCCTATAACGTTTCCTTACTGTTTTGATAATGAACCTCTTGCAGTAGTAACTAACTATAAGTATCTGGGAGTCATCATCTCTCAAGATCTTAGATGGAACGACCACATTGACTACATACATGGAAAGGCGATGAAAAAACTCGGATACTTAAGGAGGCGTTTGAATAAGTCTCCAGCAGAAGTTAAGCTATTAGCCTATAAAACATTTATTCGGCCACTCCTGGAATACTGTGCAGCTGTTTGGGATCCATACACAAAAAGAAACATCTCAATATTAGAAAGAATACAGAAGAAATCAGTTAGGTTTATCTTTAATAAGTACAGCTGGGAGACATCAGTCACATCTCTTCTAGAAACGGCTGAGCTCGAGAAATTGGCAATTCGGCGATACTGCGAGCGAATGAAACTCTTTTATCTCCTTTATCATGGACAGCTAGGCATCAAAAAGGATACATATCTAAAAGACGCTCACCGGCCGCCTACTCGATCCCATCATACTAAAAAAGTAGCCGAGTTTTCTAGTCACACTTACATGTTCCAGTATTATTTTTCCCTAGAACTGCAACCAATTGGAATTCCCTCCCCTCAACTGTGGTGGAATGCCAGTCGCTATCATCCTATCTACAGGCCCTTCAATCCATAAGAAAGAGCTATGACGTAGTTTTACATGAACCCTGACGCTCTTTTTTTCCAAATGTCTTTGTCTGATACTCAGTTTTTCCATATGTTTATGCATCCATGTTTTCACTAGTTATTTAAATATGTTGCTGCTTTGTTTGTATGAGTTTGTTGTATATATTTTTTCCCTATTATTTTAATTCAATGTTTGTTATTGATGTTCAGTTGTGGCATTTCTCTTTATGTATTCGCTAACAGAGGTTTTGTTATTATTGCCGCAATGCCTCATGTGTGTTTATTGTAACCATTTCTTTTTGTATTTACTTGTACCCACTTCTGCCTAAGGTCTGAAGATCAGACCGGCAGTATTGTAATAAATAAATAAATAAATAAATAAATAAATAAATAAATAAATAAATAAATAATAAATAATCTCCGAACAAGCGCTTCACTGCAACAAGGTTGTTATAACCCGATTTACAAGCAGCTAGTTCGTTCTGTATTTTCACAGGATGAAATTACAACAAGCGCTCACCGAGGAAGTCACGGGTGCTGTATGCACTGAAGTGCTGTAGTGACGGGTGGCCTTTATCCCGTGAATCCTCTAATAAACAAACACTGATGTCTGTATTCGGGCTCCTCAGTAGACGTCGACACATGGTTGCAAGAAGCCTGAGTAAGGTATGCATTCGCATGTGGAGCTATTTAGAACGGAGCTCATTCCTTGCGTCTCTCTTTGTTTCATGCGTCGTGGTTTCCACAAGGCCGCACAGCTTTATTTTGTATTGTTCAGTACCGTGCTAAAATTCGTTATACAAACTAATTCACTGTAACTTGACATGTGTCGCGGGAAAAAGAATATTGGGGATTCCCCTGCAGCGAGCAAAGCAGAACTAGCGATGATGAAACAAGGTACCGCGCTATTTATTAGTATTACAGCATAATATTATAAATATTGCACCAGTTACCCGCGACAACAGAAGAATTACAGTGCGGGTGCAATGAGAAAAGTGTGAAAAGTGCTGTAGTACATGTCGTGGTTACCATGTCATTCAATACTTTCGGCCTTTTTAATGGCTTCCATAACGCCAATTGCAGATAAAATTAAGTCAAAATGGTTATAATGCGCCAACGGAGTCAACGAAGAATTAAATGCATGAAGAGCAATTCTGCAATGAACGTCGCCGTTGAAGAGAGCTTCTCCGCTAGAAGACTAGCTCCGTGGAGAAGCAGCCTTCGCAGAGCATGGTCGACAAAGAAAGCGTCTGTTCACCCGTTAACATCAATGTTCCGTTTAGTTGCGCGATGCGGTTTAGGCTGAGGTTCAGATGTAACGTGTTCATTAACAGACCGCCCAGATATATTTTTAAATGATAGTTATTTAAACTATCATTTAAACCCGGAAAGGGCTTCTTCATGGACGACTCCGTGCTTCCTAGTTCCGATTTTCTTTTTTTTTTTTCATCCCGGTTAACGTTCACCAACCGAAACGAGTACATATCAGCGGTACGTTAGAGCTGTTCAATAAAACATGAGTAAAGAGCAAAGGCGCCATCATTGGCTGATCCAGTGGTCGAAAGGGCAAGAAAGATGAACGGAATCGTATTCTAGCTCGTGTCTTCAACAGCAGTTCCGCAACCGTAAATGCTGGCGCTGGTAAACTGTGCTACAGAGAAGTTCGCATTCCAAGCTTGTTTGAAGCTACTTCGACTGAGATATGCAGCGCACTTACTTAACCACCCTATTGCGCATTCAAAATGTACCCGTTAACTTCTAACCTGCCGGGGTCATTAAATCAATCAACGGGTGAAGTGTTTCAGGAGCAGAAACAGCTAGGGGACCGGTTGAGTGCTTCTCAGCCTGGCTCAATTTACGTTTTCCGGCGCTGCTGCACAGAGGGGCGCCGCTGCTGCAGCGTCCGCTCCCCCCTTTTTTCCAGCACTCGTGGCGGACGCGCAAGGGCGTCTCTGGCACGTGAGGGTCGCGCGAGCCTTCCCGGGGTTGCCGCCGCCGCCGCCTCGGAAGCGCCCCCAGGCTGCCTTGGCCGACAGCGGAGACGATTCCGAGGATTACAATCGCCGGCAGCCCAAGTGCCACGGCGGCGCTGCGGGCGTGTCTCGGGCGAAACCCGCGGGTCGATGGTGGATGCTGCGCGCGCGCAGCGTGTTCCCGGCGTCGCAGAGGCAGACCGGGTGCAAGGCGGCGCCAGCGGAGGAGCAGGGAGAAGCGAGCTCGGCCGATGCCGGTGAGGGCCGCCATGGGGCCCCGCGATGGGCGCAGCCGGGCGCTGGGCGGCGGCACCGCGCCGCGCGCCGCCGCCTGCTGCTGCTAACCGCCGCCGCCGCCGCCATGTCGACCGGGCCGTCCGCCGTCTTCCCCGGCCAGCCATGACGGCCGCCTGCACCATCCTGCTCTTGGCCCTGCGGCTTGCGCCAGGTGAGCGGGCCCCACCGGCCAGGCCTAGCCACTAGGCCTAAGAGGAGACCGCGCCATTGGCGCGCCGCGGGGCCGACGACCCGCTGCCGCACTGAATCACCCACGTGGGCCCCGCGATCCGACCCCGGTAGGTGCGGACCCCGAGGGGGGCTCCGCGACGGCTCGGGACGCCGGGGGTCCCACCGCGCGCGCGGGGCGACCGCCGCAGCCGCGGGCGCCCCCCCTCCCGCCACACGCGATTGCAGGAGTGCACGGGCGCTCCTGCCGCCACGGGGACACATGAAGGTCCAGACCTCTAGCTGCGGGTCCGTCCAGGGTACAAACGAAGCCCGAACATCAAGCATCGCTCGCCGCCGGAGTGAAATTTGTTGCGCGAGCGAAACCGGCGACCCAGGAAAGCTCAGTCGGCTCACATGCCGGACAAGAGGCGCAGGCTTACGGAGAGGGTGAGCGCCGAGTCCTAACGCCCGGCGGATCACAGAGACGGGAGCGTTCCACTAACACTGTTCAGAATTGAAATGAGTGATGTATAAACAATGTTGTGTACAAGAAAGACGTGATGCTGGAGAGGAGATTTTGGCAACCGCAAGCACCGCGCAGCCTCATCAAATCCATGTGCCTTGTTCAAGGTCTAGCTATCCAACGCTTTTGATGGTGCCGCATGGCCATTGGTTTGCGCACCTACCGCTGCGAACCATGCCACGTGCTCTTTCGCTTGCGAGTCACTCCTTGGACGCGCACGTGCTGGCTTACCCCACTGTAATGCATTGTGAGGCCGGTATTGCGTGAACGTGACAGTTAAAACACTTCAGCTCTTCGTGTTACTAATCTTCTAGCGCACATGAAACTTCGACGTTGGCGCGGTAGATCATACGGGCTCTATAGTGTGCAGTTGCGTCTTTGATTTATCCTAACTGTGAGAATGCTCTTTCTGACGAGGAAGTGTTCACGCTTACTTTTGTTGAATGAGTGTGTTAGGGTACTAGATTGCTTTTCTGCAAGACCGGATACCGATGATTTTGTAAGCACATTCTGTTACGAACTGCTTCTGTTACGAACATGCCGTTTTTTAAGGTTTTGCATTTCATGTTCTAAAGATTTGACAAACAGAGTGCTTTCACAGGCAACGCAAGTGATGTTTGGTCAACAATCTAGCTTCTTGGTACGTTCATTCGTGGCTATGTGCGAACGAGGGTGGTTTATTGCTAGACATACCGCTCTGTTGTCCTGCTGGAAAGTGAATAGAATACAGTCTAGAGGATCTACTATTGTTGCAGTAGTTAAGCCACTTTAATGTACTTGCGGAACTTCGATCTAATTATGCACGGAAAAAGTGGACAATGTTTCTTAATGTCTACGTTCTTTCTTAGTTGGCCTTTTTTCTTAGCACGCACACATTCACAGCTGTAACCCTCCCTCAGTGGTGGCGATGAGGGCTTGGTGAGCTCACACGACGGCGTGTTTTCCGCTTTTCGATTAAGTATAGAGCCTATGAACTGACGTTTGGAACTGATCGAGACCAAGTGGAACGTTCACGAAGCCACATCGCTGGAAGAATGAGTTGGTTAACTGGCATTGCAAACGAAGAGAGAAGACCGTGAAGCATTGAGGAAGACGAAGAAAAAAAATGACATTCAGCCACCTCAAGGGTACGAGTTGTCATCGACATCAGCTTTAGAAACACAAGTTTTGTGCGGAGATGGCTCAAAACTGACACATTCGGCTGTGAGGCCTTCTTACATCGGCCACAGATGTTAAAAGGAGCTGCAATATGCATGGAAAGTTTCATAGCTTTAGGAACCCAACCTTAATCACTTATCTCTGAGCCGTTTTACGAATGTTTGCCATGGTCGCGCTTTCAGCTTCAACATTCGCCAAAGCGCAAAATTTATTTCAGAGGATGCCCTTACCTAGTAATCGTAGAATACTCTTTGTTATGTTGTTATTGAGCAAAATTTGACTGCACCTGATAATTCAGGAATATTAGAAATGACGTAGCCAGGAATCGAGAGACGGGGTCACATTACTAGTTCACTGCACCAATACGGTTCCATGGAGTTGAGACTCGGAAGATAACGAAACTAAGGAGAAGCAGGCGACAAGTGATGGAAAGAAAGACATTAAAGTCGGGTCGAGATAGATAATGACGGCTGTATTGATTAGCGGCAAACAGGTGCGTGTCATGATCCATTCAAGATTCAGAGGAAGAAGTTAAGTAGGTCAGGCCATGTAATGCGCAGAGCAAACATTCAGTTTTATAGCTTTGTGGAGTAGCAGGTCAAATGACGTGGTACTACGTGGGTGATGTCCAAGGACTTGCCTCTTTGCTCTACAAAACATTTCACGATATAACAGAACGTAGGGAAGGATAAACAGAATGAACGGGTGACGTGCGACGACCATTTCGTTTTGTCATACCCTATGCGCTGTCACTCAGGTATAAGTGGTACCATTCAATTCAGGATATCACTTTTTCGAAGATAAGAAGTAGTCCACCAGAACAACATAACGGTTTCTAAAGGAACAGAAAGCGAGGATGAAAGTGTATAAGTCCTGGGGTGGCATAAATATGGAATTTGCAGTCATAGCACGGCGTCTGTGGAAAGAGGGGCAAATGGATCCCTTGCCTGACAGTGGGAATGAATGAATGAATGAATGAATGAATGAATGAATGAATGAATGAATGAATGATGTACAGCTAAAGTTTGGCGAGGTCTTGCTAGAACAACGCAAAGAGCACTCCGAGGTACATTTTGCGTGAATTCTTAGCAAATTCATTTTAAAGCTTTCGAGGAAGATAGCAATCTGCGATGCATAAGAGGTTGGCACGCCTAAAAGAAAGTATACTTCGAAAGAAAGCGCACTTAATACGAAGTAAGCAGACACAGAGATAGGGAAAGAGAGAGATAGGGAGAGATAGCTGGGCAAGGAGGTTACAAGGTACCGCTTGTGTTGCCCTACACTCAATACGGTAGAAGAAAAGGAGGAAGAATAGAGGTAACGTGCGTGTACAAGTACAACAACGTTCACGGCGCTCTCAGAGGTGGTCACAGAGTCCTGATAACGTCCCTCAGAAAGGTAGGAGGGCATTATAGGGAAAGGTCGCTTTCACGTTAACTGGCTTTTACTAGGCTTACTGGAGGTGCTGAGGACTGTAGAAGACAAGAAATGGGAACGTCGTCATCAGCATGAGTATGTTCGGACAAAGGCATGGTTAGTGGGGCTTCACGGTGGGGACGGAGGATCACGTTTTCGGTAATCGTTCGGAGCCGAAACCAAGCTAAATGCGAAGTAAAGCAAAGTGAAATGTTAAAGCACGAGCAGCAATCCTCACTGTGAAGTCCCGCGCTAACAGTCCCCTTTCATGGCAACTTATGATGATGGTCCCGCGCTTTGTATTCTGCACAGTCTTCAATGGGAAGACTGCGGGAACGACACAGATAAACACTTTGCGAATGAAATGAGGGAAAAAGAACTGAAAAAGAAAAGAAGGCTGCAAGGAGCTTATTGTCTGCGTCAGCGAAATGGTGTACAAAAATGTTTTCTGAGCTTCATGGATATTTCGCTGCAAAAGCACATGCATTCGTAGAAAGCAGAGTAGCCAAATCTTTTGTGGGAGAATTAGCCTTATAGTGCCACAAACGTAGCAGAAGCTGAACTGTCAGCGTTGAAAAACTACGCGCTACTCGCGCCCTCTTCTGGTGACGCTCTCCCTATCCAATTCCATAAAATGGCAACAGATGCGCGACGTTAAACCTTGGGTAGCTTTGATACAATGTGCAAGTCGACACCTATAAACAGAAGGGTTGCGTAGAGGACAGGCCGCATGGCTTAACGCCCGCTGATCAAGATTCTCCAGTGGAGGCAAACAAATGTAAAGATAGAGAAAGCGAGAAGACGAGCAAGGAAGGGTCTGAGGCGGAAGAGTAGAAATGAAGACAAACTATCTACAGATATAGAAAGTAATAAAATGAGAAAGGAGGGGTAAGAGGAGTAGGCGGAATGAAGACAAACAAATCTAAGGATCAGAAAGCGAGAAGATGAGAAAGGAGGGCCAGGAGGAGGATTAGGGGCGAAGACAAATGTAGTGATCAGGAAGCGAGAAAACGAGAATGGCGGGGTGGGAGGAGGAGGAGGAGGAGTGAGGACAAACAGTATAAAGACAGATAAAGTAAGAAAACGAGATAGGAGGTGTCGGAGGAGGGGGAGGGATGAAGACAAAATAATCTAAATATCAGAAAACGCGAAAATGAGAAAGGAGATATTGGAGGAGGAAGATGAGGAGTGAAGACAAACAACCTAAAGCAAGAAAACTAGAAAGGAGGGGTCTGGGAGCAGGAGGGATGAAGACGAACAAATCTAAAGATAAGAAAGCCAGAAAAGGAGGGGTCGGAGGAGGAAGAGAAGGAGCGAAGACAAACAATCTGAAGCAAGAAAACTAGAAAGGAGGGGTCGGGGAGCAGGAGGGATGAAGACGAACAAATCTAAAGATCAGAAAGCGAGAAAAGGAAGGGTCGGAGGAGGAAGAGGAGGAGCGAAGACAAACAATCTAAAGCAATAAAACTAGAAAGGAGGGGTCGGGGAGCAGGAGGGACGAAGACGAACAAATCTAAATATAAGAAAGCGAGAAAAGGTGGGGTCGGAGGAGGAAGAGGAGGAGCAAAGACAAACAATCTGAAGCAAGAAAACTAGAGAGGGGTCGGGGAGCAGGAGGGATGAAGACGAACAAATCTAAAGATAAGAAAGCGATAAAAGGAGGGGTCGGAGGAGGAAGAGGAGGAGCGAAGACAAACAATCTGAAGCAAGAAAACTAGAAAGGAGGGGTCGGGGAGCAGGAGGGATGAAGACGAACAAATGTAAAGATCAGAAAGCGAGAAAACTAGAAATGAGGGGTCGGGGAGCAGGAGGGATGAAGACGAACAAATCTAAAGATAAGAAAGCAATAAAAGGAGGGGTCGGAGGAGGAAGAGGAGGAGCGAAGACAAACAATCTGAAGCAAGAAAACTAGAAAGGAGGGGTCGGGGAGCAGGAGGGATGAAGACGAACAAATGTAAAGATCAGAAAGCGAGAAAACTAGAATTGAGGGGTCGGAGGAGGAGGAGGAGGAGGAGTGAATACAAACAATCTAATCAAAGAGAAAGTAAGAAAACGAGAAAGGGGCGTAGTAGGAAGGGGATGACAAGCAAATTTGAGGATCCGAAAGCGATAAAATGGAGAGAGAGGGTGGGGGGATGAGTAAAGACAAACGAATCTGAAGGTTAGAAAACGAGAAAGAAGGGGTCGGAGGCGGAGTGAAGACAAGCAGATCTTAAGATAGATAAAACTAGAAATGAGGGGTAGGGGGAGGAGGAGGAGGAGAGGAAGCAAAGACAGGGAACGGTGAACCAGACACGCGTACGGTTCGCTAACCTTCGCGGGGAGAATGAGATTAAGGGATGAAAGAAACGAAGAGGAGAGAGAAATAAGGCCGGGAAAGACTGGGAGGCTGCTCATATACATATCGGGATGTCTCCCTCTCACCGGGGATTTGAGGATGGTGCCGTAAATAGCGAGCAAAGGGGAAAGATACAGGGACGTTCACACACACAAAGTGGCGCGCGCCCCATGTCGTACGTCCAGGGATATCAAGGTTTGTTGAGCATTGTTAACGGATGCAGTTTTATATCGCATTCGGCACTAATGTGTGGAAGAAGGTTTCGTTTGATAGCTTGTTTTAGTCTCCCAATGGAAATTGCCTTTTGGAGACGAAACACATTGTCCTGTCTCTCCTTATAACGTATAAAATCCAAACTAGAACAAGAGCTCAGGGGAAGGTGGAGGTTTCAACTGATGAAGAGATTGTTAAAACGACGAAGAACAGGGAATATCGCTAGCGCTAACGTTCCGGTCAGGAGTTTCCCACCTGAAAAAGACAAGTCCAGTTGGCGAAAGGTTGGCACTAGCGACATTCCCATTTCCTCGTCGTTTTGAACGATTTCTTCATGACTTATAAGCTATAGGCAGGCACAAGCTACATGCATCAGTGTCTCATCCCTGCCTTAGACATCGTCGCTGGATATGTTAAAGTTAAAATAAGAAAAAAGTACTCATTTTCGTAGCGTGATGGCGCTTGTAGACCCTTTAGTAATTTTTAGGACAGTAAATATACTGTCCTAAAAATTACTATCGCCCTAATCGCTTAATGTAGACAGGTTCTTCTAAGCAATAGAAAGCAGTCTTTCGAGGCTATAAGTCTTGATAGTAGCTTGTCTTGGCTGCCTGCTTTGCTCTACACTACCATCATCATAATCACCACCACCACCACCATCATTATGATCATCATCATCATCACCATGCTAATTCCACGCCAAGGCAAGGGTCCCTCCCATACATTTCCAATTATCCCTGCCCTGTGCTAACCTCGCCAGCGTTATCCTCGCGAACTTTTTGATCTCATCGGTCCAGCTATATATACGCTACCATCTGTCGCGCTTGCCTTCTCTAGGGATCCATTCAGCTACCGTTAATGACTACCAGGCTTAACTACAATGCTCAGTGGGAAAAGTTTCTCTAAATGATACAGTTTTGGGGCTTGCAACTCTCATGACGTGGACGATAAAGAAAACCAGCCGCCATAACCCTACCTTTCCCCGCAACTTGTACATTTTGGTTGCCGCAATGTTACCTTGCATAGTACTAGAAGTTCGTGAACAACAAAGTCAAATGCCCCTTACACAAGTACGTTCCAGGGAGTTAGTACGCGGTCGCTGCACGCCATTTAAACACCTTTCATAGCCACTGTGAAACCAAACTGCAATGTCATGTCGGCATTGAGAGATGTCTTCTACGAAAATTTAAAATGAACGGATTTAGCCTGACAAAGGGAAGTACAACTGAAGCGCAATCTTTGCAGTGAATTTCTTGTTCTAATTTTTGTGATTCTGGTCCCATGTTCAAGATATCCTCTTGGGTAAAAGGCGTCCGCGAGTCTCCATCGCCACCGCAAATGTTATCACGTGTACCACCTTCATGAGCGGCGGGTGCCCGGCTGTCGGCCGGCGGCGTAACGCTATAGAGAGGGAGAGGGAGAGACAGTACTGTTCAGAAACTTTCAGAAACTGTAGAGGTCAGCGCGAAGGTCACGCTTCTGATTTGTCGCCTACACGGATAAAAGGAGGAAGAGAGAGGGAGAAATAAGGAAGGGAAGGCAGGGATGATGTTAACCAGTCAGGAGTCCGGTTGGCTACCCTACACTGGGGGATGGGAGAAAGGGAAGAAAAGTAAAGAGAAGGAGAGAGGGGGAATGCCTACAGGACAGTCCTAAATGATGTCACAGGCGCTCGGTAAGGCCAGATGTAAAGCCCAAAAGCGCTTTCATTGCCTTCCGAGCCGTTCGTCGGTGAGGGCGGTATTCCAAGATTGTCTGTTCACTAAGTGGACGATCGTCGAGCTTTCTGAAGGACTCGGTCATAGGCAATCTGTGTTCCTCAAATTGTGGGCAGTGGCACAACAAGTGATCACATCCGCAGACAGCACACGCAGGACTGTCAGCCATTCCAATCAGCGCACAGTAAGCGTTCGTGAAGGCCACTCCCAACCACAGCCGACACAGGAGCGAAGCCTCACGTCGGTGCATAAAAGGGGGAAAGTAAATAAAATAGTTACTGGAGAAGTATTAGGTGGGATAACGATTACGGAACAATGGCACGATATCGGGCACATGCAGTAACATGTGCTTCCGTCCGATGAGGAGAAACCCGCGTTCCCTGCGTTGCCTATACTGCAGCGTTGAAACCAGCGAGTAGCTGCTGCAGGGCGCAAAATATTTATTTCAGCACTGTCTTTCGTGTCCATCCAATGATTATCTTCCATCACTATGCTGGTGTCGTTAAGGTTGGGACTTGTTTTCAAGTCAAGTATGACCAAATTAACGTGACGATAAGCTTTCGGAAGATAATTTCTAGCGCTTGTGGTCTTCTGTCGTGGAGAGGAGATTTTTGCAAGAACTCATCGATCGTTTAGAAGGCTTATAAAATTAAAGGATGTCGCAAGGAAAGTCAAGGTTTCTACTGTAATCATCCTTGGAGAGAGTAACCTAAAGAAACAGCGATAAAAGGAATGTCAGTCAGACGAGCATACCATTTGACTACCTAACTTCGTGTAAGGCAAATGTAAACGAAAGTAAAATGAAAGAAAGCTATTATATGGTTATTGCGGCGGCGCCGAACTTATGTACAGAGTCAAGCCGAATCGAACGGATACACTAAGGATGGGATGACATGGCAATTATGGCAGAGAAGGGTCCCCATGTATAGAAGCATCTCTCTCTCTCATTTTAGTAAGAGTTTTTCTCGCTCTGAGATTTTCATCATCTCATCCTATGCCTTGCTTTTGGATAGGTAGCTCGCATCGCTTCATTAGGTCGCGTGACCAGCTCTCAAGGTGTGGCGCTTCGCGGAACCCTTGCGTGGTTAAGAGGAAGAGGGAGTGGAGAGGGCAGGAGGGTCGCATCGAAACAGGTATAATACTTCAAAAAACATAGCACGATTACGTTCAAATAACGACAGCAAATATTGCTGAGCATTAAGAAGCTGCTTTACGAGCGAGTGACCGAACTTTAAGAGGAGTGAGTAAGTGATGGAGCAGCTGGGAACATGCCGTGGCTCGTAGCTGGCTCACTCGTAGAAATGATCCAGTAAGTCGTCGGTGAAACTTCTGCGTGCGCACAACAAAAATTTAGTCGCATGAAGGAAAAGTGGGCGCGCTGGTTTTTAGGCTTAAGGCGAAGGCGAGTCGATGGCGCTTGCGCAAGCCCACACGTCTGCGCACAAAGGCGCGGCTGTCGGTGCTCACTTGCCGGCGACGTTGACAGAGTGCAAAATAGCGTTAGAAGCTTTCCCGGGCGTTTGAGGCTCGGCTCGACTGACAGGCCCGGCAACGCGCGGGAGCTACACTCCGCCTACGGGCGCGATGGTGTGCGCTCTGTGGAGTTTTGCTTTAACAATGTCGCACCATATGCGGCGAATGAGAAAGGATAGTAATTAGGGGAGTTCGAATATTGGAATGTTTCGAATATTCGTCGAATATTATATCTTCAATACTCGTACTTAATTCGAGGATGAGGCATTCGATATCTTCGAACGTTCGAGGTGATTCGAACATTGAGAAAGATTCAGTACGCGATCCACTCATCCTGCATAGAATTACTGATCTTCCGCGTGTGCGCAAGGTGCCGAGATCGGCGTTGCGCATACTTCTAGGCACCGGTAATGCGCGAAGGCGTGATGGCGGCCACTACCTCCGACTTTTTGCCTTGAACATGTGCTTTCGCGATAGACGTCTTCAGCGACAGTGTTCTCGGTGCTCATGTAACTGTACTGGTGTACTACATGTGTTTAACAGGCAACCAAAGCGTGCTGTCCTGCCATTCGCAACCGTTTCCTTCAGGAGGATCTCTTCAGCGATATGGCAACGGCCTGACCATTGGGGAAGGGGGATTAATATTCCTTTATGATAGCTTTTAGTATTTGTGCTTGCTTTGTGCTCTCATATTTTGTCACTACAGTTACACGATGAGAAGACAGTTTAGACGGCGCGTTCCTCGTAACAGCATATTTTGAAAGGCCTTCTATCAGTGCGTGTTCTTAACATAAGAGTATCACTGTAGGCAGTTTTTCTTTGCTGGATGTTCGGGTTCGATTCGTATTCAAAAACTTATTCTCACATCCCTATAGGACTTGTAAGATGCATACAACAGCGTCTAGAGATATACCTGTTGTAATTTACCTCTCCAGCGGTACAGCAGCCCCGGTTCTCGCGTGGTGCATTAATGCATCTATGCATAGCCCAATAGGAACGTAGGGCATAAAATTCAGTTAATAGTGATCTTTTCAATGAGATTAATAATGATGTTAATAAAGACACCCAGTTTCTAAATAACCTGAGTGCGAGCTGTATGATTACCTTGTGGTCGAATTGACGTTTATTTTAGCACATCGGGAAGCATGCCTCATACGAACTTGCGGCCTCTTACAGGCAAGCTACTCGCCTTGAGTTTGGCCAATATGAAGACGTTTTGAGACTTCCAGTGAAGCGGCTTCATTACTGCGCATTTGTGCATTCTATAAAGAAACTTAGCACCTTTTATCTGAAAAATAAGGAGCGGTGCGAGTGCTGGGGCGACGTCGCGCTTTATAGGATGTCGCTGATTTTTGGTTAAGACAGATTGCTTGATGGAGAGGCCATTGAAGGCGCTCTGCTCATTTGCATTGTTTGTGTCGCCCTCTCGAGACAACCTGGTTTCTTGCGCTCCCACGATGGTTGCTCAAGCACCTGACAAGTTGCAGTTTAGGGCTGCAGTTTTTAACGTTTTGCAACGGCCGGAGCGTAAGGCAACGGCACCGTTCACAGAAAATCGCGTCGCAATGCGCCGCCTACTTGTGCGCTTTCTCGGAAGTCGTTTCCCTTGTGTTGCAAGCCATAATTTATTTCTTTGTTCATGCGTGCGCCTATAGTGTCTTGCGCCATTGACAGCTTTATATAGATTGAGCAAGGTAGCCATAGAGTAAAGTCAAGTCTAGCGCATTTTGGTTCGCAGGAAGCCATCCTTTGGCCGCACGCCGAGTGGATAGATGCTGAAACTATATACGCGACGTTGTTGTTGGTGGATTCTTCGGTTTGGATACTTTTACATTTGCTGAAATTGCTCCGAAAGTGACCTGTTCTCCTGCCAGCAGCACTTACCGTTGTCGCTTACCCTCCCCGACACTTGATAACAAATGTCGTCAATGAATCGATGCGCCGGGTCACGATGCGGGAACGCTCGTGCTGGGCACAGGATCAATAAATCTCCGCTTCTCCGACACCGCCTCGACTCAACGTGGCAGCGATGAAGTTGATCGGATGTTCGAAGTTCGGCACTTTAGGTGGATGGAATTCCTTCGTGGTCGACGATGCGTATCCTTAATAAACAAATAATAATTGTTTTGCTTTCGAGAAACAAACGAAGTTGCCATTCGTCATCAAGCAAACGAGATGTCTTCTGGCAGCCATAGGGAAGCTGCCAAATGAAAACTGGTGTTAATGGACTTCAGTGCTCGTGTAATCGAGATTCATAATGAACGGAGCCTTTCGAAAATTGAACCTTGCAAGCTGCAGCGAAAGGAAAAGGCAGTCTGATCAACATGGCGTGACGTGGCAAGTGACGGTTCAAGAATCACCGGTTCAAGCCAAATTATTTGCAGATGATCGTACTGGTTTGGTTATATATTGATTGCGAACAGTTTCGCTCTTGCATACCTTCAGCAATCCTTTTATTAGCGGTGTCTTAGCAGCTCTTGATTGTCTTTGTTGCCAGTGGTACTGTACTCTGTTCAGCAAGATGATGACCAAGTATTATGATCTGTTCTTAATATTGTTATTTACTGTTGTACACCATGTAACATGTTATCGCACTTACTCGTATCCTGGCCTTTTAAGGGTTGGCAGTATATTTCAAAATAAAT
Organism: Hyalomma asiaticum; assembly: GCA_013339685.2. Classification (NCBI taxonomy): domain Eukaryota; kingdom Metazoa; phylum Arthropoda; class Arachnida; order Ixodida; family Ixodidae; genus Hyalomma; species Hyalomma asiaticum. The sequence continues at coordinate 30,533,269 of CM023484.1, forward strand.
AAATAAATAAATAAATAAATAAATAAATAAATAAATAAATAAATAAACGAATAAATAAGTAAATAAATAAATAATAAATAAATAAATAAATAAATAAATAAATAAATAAATAAATAAATAAATTTGTAGGGCTGTTGGTAGCGCGAGGCTGGAAGTCTATGAACGCAGTCAATGACAACAGCGGTTTACGAAGCCCTGGTATCGAAGCCACCGGTAGTGCCCGAGGTGTAAATTATGTCACGTTTTGTTTTCCATATTATGTTTTTTCAGGCTGCACATTGACCCATGGTGACAATACTATACTTACTAAATGCGATTCAGGCCGACCTTACATCTTGACGACTGTGGCGCATTCGCATGCACAGGATTGATTTGCAACGGGTTTATTAGCAAGTTATCTTTCTTTACATCAATATTTGCAACTGCTGACCAGATATCCTTAAAACCATTTCACTCGGGACCAGAAGTTCTCATAAATCGAAGGGAATTTTGAATTGTGATGGTTCTGCTAATCCGCCTTTTTTTTTTAAAGAATAATGAAATATCTAACTGAAGCATTTTTATGTGAAAGTGAACATTTTATCTATTTATTTTCTTCTTGCTCGTTTGTTTGTTCTTATGATTTGTTTTTAGCTATTTATTACTCGTGCGTTTCTTTAGTAGCAAACTGTGTTATCATATAAGAGTTTCGTATACTCGTCGTGTAGCTCGTGCCCAACAGACCGAATGTCCCCGAGTGTAGGCCTCAAAGAACCGGCTGCCATGACGTCGGATTGAGGAATTAGGAAGCGGTACAAGCCGTACTAAACATATTTACCGTGGGTAATAGGTATTGTTCCTTTGATCTGTACTTATTCCTCATCGTATCATTGATATCATTATCTTTACAGTTGTCATAAATTAGCGAACGTGTGGGAGCTCATGGAACATTCGGGGAGACACAATAGAAAAACCGCCATAGGATAACGACGGATTTCTCTATCTGCCTCAGAAGGAAATGACGAAACAGGTGCAGCAACTGAAGACACAATAAACGGAATCGAAACATATAGGACTTTCACAGTCGCGCATAACTGGTGCCATCTGAAGGCCAGGACTACCTGTATCTGGTGCACGTGATCTGTTTTACAAGCTCTTCGCGTGCTGACTTACCCTTGGGCAGGAAATATAATAGCATATTTGTTCTCGTAGTCTCAATGCACTTTGATAGCTAGGCTTTGTAAGCAAGCGGCAGCGATCGGTTAAGCACCGCTTCCTTCAGGGTGCGCGCAGAGCGAGTGCTATGGACTGTGGAGGCGCGTCAGCTGCTCATGCGAAATTGTATTATGTGCCCGACAGAACGAAAAACTTGCCGTCCTCCTCTGCCGATAGTACGTACACAAGCGACGTGAGCAAGTAATTAAGCTAAGATGACGTCATCAAATTACGTCATGTCGTATAGTCACGTGACATATATAGTTATCACAACCAGAAGCACCGTGCTTTTGCACTCAATGCGTGTAAGAAGACTCCGCAACATTTGTAATCTGTACAGTGTATGTAAAGACACTTCGCGGGGCGATGTTGTAACGTGAGATTACCTGCGTGCGTGTTCCAGTTTTGGCATCTGAAGACGAGGAGCGGCTGGTGCGAGATCTTTTTCGGGACTACAACAAGCTGATCCGGCCCGTGGAAATAATGAACATGACGGTGGAAGTGCAGTTTGGGTTGTCATTCATCCAGCTCATCAACGTGGTACGTACACGTTTATGCATGTAGCGACTTATTGATTTCTCTTTCGGTTTGTACATTCGATTGTGTTTTGGCGAACGCGATTGGTCTAATTTAATGCGTGTCGCTTAATTATAGCCTCCAAAATGAAGTTTCACAGCGCACGTCAAGTTGAATGTCTTAGAATGCCTCACTTTTTACGTATCGCTTTCCGCTGCTAGTTCTTTAAACACACATACGTTCAGATGCGTCGCCGCTGATAAGATAAGAGCGAATGAATTTGTTATTGACCTAGGCGACCCCCCTGCGAGAGGCGTTGCGCCGCTAACAGCGAGGGTTACGGGTTCGATTCCCAGACAAAGCAGGTGCATGTGGATGGAGAAATGAAGGGGGAAAATATCTGGGGGGTATTTAAAAGTTGGAAACGCGCGAAAAAACCTCGCAGGGTACAAGATAATCCGGAATCGCCCACTTAGGCACGCCTCATAACAGTTTCGCCGTCTCTCGCACGTATAGGGCCTCAAAATTAGAGAAAACAATAAAATTTAAAAAATCTGCACGATCTCCCGCTCGCGTCGCTACAGTGGCGTGTCTCCGCTTTGCGTGTTTTCAGAACGAGAAGAATCAAATCATGACGTCCAACGTGTGGCTGCAGCTGGTAAGTGCGTGTAGTAGTTGCATGGCTCCGCAAGCGCGGGCATCGTTCGAGCCACACGCGGTCGCCGCAGGTCTGGACCGACTACCAGCTCAAATGGGACGAGGCGGATTACGGCGGCATTTCGGTGCTGCGGCTGCCTCCGGACAAGGTCTGGAAGCCGGACATCGTGCTCTTCAACAAGTGAGCGAACGCTGACTGCCCTACCTTCCGTAACACTCCCGGCGGTCTCGCGCTCAGAGGGCAACCCCGGCGTTTTTTCACTCTCCACTGATATCAATGAAATATTCAACATATGTTTTCCTCGGTATTGCAATAATATGTGTCAAGCCAGGCAGCTGTAATTCATTTAGTGTTCCTGAAAATTAATTTAAAAACGTTCAGCGGATTCTCATGCGGGCCACTCGTGTTTTTGGTGCCCTTAGGACATTACCTACGACACTGCCAGGCGGGTGGTCAAAAGCAAGATGGTGACACTTCAGTGCTCAAATTGTTGCTGTCAAGTTTAGAAAACGCTGGCATAAGTCAATACATCGTCGGATGACATCGCCACTTTTATTCTTCTGGCACCAGCTCCATATTTATGATGGCGGAGAGGCTGTGACGTCATCGCATATGCTGCACGAAGCCTCTACCCGTTTCGGTTTGAATACATGTTTCATTCAGTTATTTAAAATTATTGTTGAGTCCCTGAGCAAACTGAACCGCCCTGCGTGCTACAGAACTATCAGTGTCCTTGGAAAACAGTGATATCAGAATACAGTAACAAAGCAAAACTAAAAAAAAAAAAACGCCGGAGTTCCCCTTTGGGTGTTGCATGGTCTAACGGTGGAAAGGAAGAATCCGGAACGACAATAAAAGGCACGGATTTATGTGCCTGAAGTATTGAAAACAAACCGGAGCACGCTTCTCTCGTTGACTTCATCCGTGCGTGGGCTCTAAGCACAATTCTTTTGGAATTCACGTAAATTAACGGATATGTTCTCTCACTTGCTAGCTTGTGAATATTTCGTAAAGCCATTCCAGACTAAAGGAACGCTCTAGAGCGGTACATTCACGCGGAATATTATATAAAAAGCTCATTCTTATTACTGACACTCGCCTGCAGCGCTGCATCCTGAAAAGTTGAACTTTTCGCGAATAAAAACAAATGCAAAAAAGACGAGGAGGGCCTACCAGCTAGGTCCTTACAAACTGTCCCAAAAGCATGTACGTCGTACCCATGTATCACAATCCTTTCCTTTCACTACTCGTTAGAGGTCACACACTCAGAGGCTATATATAGGCACCGTCGAATTCGGGTGAATACGTGACAAGTTAAGGCTTTGTTACAGAGGAGACGTGGTAAGATAAGTAAGTCATTTATACCCTTGAGTCCCCTTTCCCCGCAATAGGGAACAGTATGCCTAAGATCCCTGCCTTCCATCTGAGCGCTCTTTCTTCTTTGGGTTGTGTTGAGTCCGTTTCACAAGCATGCATGCACTTTCGAAGCAGGCAATCCTGAAACGCCGACCTAGTCAATCGTCACATCAGAAGTCGACCAAGGCGCCATTGAAGTTATTGCGTTGAAGTGACGCACTAGCAAGGTCATCATTCTCCCGTTGCTTATCTTCTCTAACTTATTTTTGGAATCCTGGTCCGTTTCCCCCCTGTTCTCTCTTTATTTCCATTCCCCTTCTCCTTAGTGTACAGTCGTGAACTATGATCTTCCCTTTTCGCTCACGAAACTTCAAGCTTGGAGCCGATCGAATGGCATATGTATTACCACATTTTGCTCTTTGTTCTCTAAATGTTCTTTACGATTACGATAATGCGTGCCTTTTAAACCCGCAAGCAAGACCCTTTCAATAAAGTTTGTTCAACGACCTCTACACGGTCGAGGTTCATTGGGTAAGCGCTAATTATCGAAAACGTCCACGAGAACGTTATGCAGATTCCGAAAGGAAGTCAAGCTGGCGCCTCGTTTAGTTATGATAACCGATTTATTCACTACTCGGAGCGAGAAATTCAGTACTCCTGATCATACATTACGTATTCCTCTCACCCATCATAGAGTTGTCATACTTACACGTCAGGGATGAAAGCAAAGAACGCTTATTTCATGGCCGGCGTTTCTAGAGTCGCGTTTCTGATGCTTCATTGCTGCGATTATCAGCGAGCGACACGACTTCGCGTCTCTTTCCGAATGTTTCTTACGTAATGTTTCGCGAGACATAGTCAGCATAAGCACAAGGCTCTTCTATAAACTCCCGTTGACTCCGTAGTGCAGCGCAGTCAATAACACGAAGTGCTGACGGCTTTTCTCTAAACGCAAGTGACGTCCATCTTCGTCGAGAGTGCTTCAGGGAATTCCCCATTCTCAGCAACAACAGCTATTCGCATTCCTACCACATCCCCTCACCCTGGTATGTTAAGAACAACGGGCACAAATAGGACGGGCCCGAGTGTGAAGCGTGCAGTGCAGTTTACATGTGTCTACACGTAGCCAGTACAAGTGAAGCGCGCGCCCTGTGCTACCGCCACAGACTTCATCATTGCTGCGGTACAAGGGACCCCCAAGCTAAGCCTGTCGCCAACAAACAAAGACAGATTTATGTGAGTGAAAATAGTTACGTATATCTGACGTAGTTGCGTGCTGGTGCTTATTTTAACGCTCTTATAGTGACGGGATACGGTAAGCGCATACATTTTTAAGTTGCCTTCATAGTTAGTTTCATTATGATTTCTTTCCACCATCACAGTATTCTAAATGTCTCATGAAGACGCAATTTAAAGGTCTGAAAGCGTTGACGTTGATGCAGCAGCTACAGTTGAGACGCGACTGTGCACAGAGCATACATGAAAAGGTCGTTTTGCGAGCGTATATACTGTGCGACTCGAACAGAAACCATCCTGCGTATTAAACCGGGTCGTTCATTGCTTTGTTTACATCGGATCGTTGTCGAGAGAACGCGAAAGGAACATACATTCCTGCTGGAGAGCAATCGCACTTTCTCAGAAACGCTGCGACAGCTGTGCCGCCAGGGAGAAATAGGGAGCTTTCCCATATCTCCGATTTTCACGTGCGGACTAAATCTTAACAATCACCTTGGATATAACGTGATCAAGCTGATCGATGGATTATTACATGAGGCAGGCTGCTTTTCCTTGCTAAAGTATATATGCTTCTAAATCCATGGCATTTCTTCAGGTATTTCTTATTCTCCAAATCCGCGAGTTGTGCGAGCACGGTGCTTCGCCAGGTCTCGTGTATTACGCGTTTTCCGTTAGCGCTTTTCAGCCTGTCAACCAGGGACAGTCGAGGCGTGTGTGGGAAGTGGTTGCGAGACGTCGCGTCCCTTCCCCACCCCTGTTTCTCGCAGCGCGGACGGCAACTACGAGGTGCGCTACAAGTCGAACGTGCTCATCTACCCGAGCGGCCAGGTGATGTGGGTGCCGCCGGCCATCTACCAGAGCTCGTGCACCATCGACGTGACGTACTTCCCGTTCGACCAGCAGAAGTGCGTGATGAAGTTCGGCTCGTGGACGTTCAACGGCGACCAAGTGTCCTTAAAGCTGTATAACGACAACTACTGGGTGGACCTGTCCGACTACTGGAAGAGCGGCACCTGGGACATCGTGGAGGTGCCGGCGTTCCTCAACCGGCACAACAACAGCAAGCAGCAGCGGCCCACGGAGACGGACATCTCCTTCTACATCACCATCCGGCGCAAGACGCTCTTCTACACGGTCAACCTGATCCTGCCCACGGTGCTCATCTCATTCCTCTGCATACTGGTCTTCTACCTGCCGGCCGAAGCCGGCGAGAAGGTGACGCTGGGCATCTCCATCCTGCTCTCGCTGGTCGTCTTCCTCTTGCTCGTCTCCAAGATCCTGCCGCCCACGTCGCTGGTGCTGCCGCTGATCGCCAAGTACCTGCTATTCACCTTCCTCATGAACACCATGTCGATCCTGGTGACCGTGATCATCATCAACTGGAACTTCCGCGGCCCGCGAACGCACCGCATGCCCAACTGGATACGCGTCCTCTTCCTCAAGTACCTGCCGGCCATGCTGCTCATGAAGCGGCCGCACAAGACGCGCCTGCGCTGGATGATGGAGATGCCGGGCGTCGGCATGCACCACTACCACCCGAGGCCGCCGCCGCCCGCCGCGCCAGCGGTGCCGCCCCCCGCGGTGCCGCCGCCTCCTCCGCCGCCGCCCGCGCATCTGGCCGCCGCCAAGCACGCCAAGCACGAGTGCCTCGAGCTGGCCGACGTGCACCACCCGAACTGCACGCGCAAGGCGGCGGCCGCGGCGCCCGCTCTTGCCGCTGGCCGGCGGGACTCGGTCGACGGCCGCGACTCCGCCGCGGGCGACGTGCTCTACCTCAGCCCCGAGGCGTACCGCGCCACCGAGGCTATCGAGTTCATCGCCGAGCATCTACGCTGCGAGGACGAGTACATTCAGGTATATGCGTCTATAGTTCACCTTTTCTTGGTTCATGCTTGACGCGCTGTTGGCCGCCATCTTCTTTTCTCGCTTGACCTGTAGTATTTATTTTTGCCAGGATGTGTGTCATAATGCATATGTGTTTTACTCCTTTCCGTGACCGAGAAAGAAAAGGAAAGGAAGGCGTGACGTGGCTTGTTATCGTAAAATGCTTTTCCCTACACTGCATGTACAGGCGAGCCCTTGAAATTCATGTTGCAGTGAGTGATCTCGTCGCCTCGAGATACAGACGAGATTTTATTGCCTCGTTCCGCAATAAGCCGCGGTAATTTATGTCGGTGTCAGTAGGACTGCAAAGGGATTGTACTCGGTATATAAAAAGCAATAACCGTGCTTCAGGAAAATTAACGCGTATATGAAAAGCTTTTCTCAGTTTTTCTTCTCATTGTCATAACTTTGTCGTCGTCGAGGATCGAATTCTGAAAGCTTTTGGTTCGTAACAGTTATCTGTAATTTGCTTTTCGTTTGCTGATATAATGTGTACAGCTTAAGAATCGGCGAGACTGCTCCTTCGCATAGCTTTACCGTGAGAGATTTTTGGAAACGGGCCGAGGTTCTAAGCTTTTCGTGTTCGCGAACAAGCAGTTATTTCGTGCCCAAACTATTTCCTCTTGGTAGCCTTTCCCCTTTATGCGGCAATGCACCCTCCGGGAAGGTCCCCCGCTGCTTTTGACTTGCACGTGCGCGTTGCGGATTAGCCCGTTCCAATGCTGCGCAGAAGCGCTGTGCAGCTGAAGGTACGCAGAAGATAATGGAGCGGGCAGAGAGATAAGGTTAAATGCGAAGGCCGTTTAATAATAAAGACGATATAGCCGTGGTATCCCTAATGGCAGGCTGTGAGAGTGACCCCACTGCGTGGTCTACTTCGTCATTTTAACTATCGTATTCTTCCTCGGTCTCGTAGCACCGGCGCAATATATACGTTTCTTGCTATTCTAGTATTTCCTCCTTTCCTACCTCCTAGTCGTTTATAGTCAGTGAGCCAAAGAGCGAGACAATGGGTTAGCGAATGCGGAAAATGACTGGAACAACGAGAGAGCGAGGACGCTCTCATCTTGAGCATCTCGGAGGAGTACTGGCATTTCTCCACTCCGCATGGGGCAATGAACTCACCAAATTGCTGCCGACCACATCAGCGTGTAGTGGCGCTTGCCAGAACTATTTGCAGCGGAAGTGACGACATAACGCGCAAGGCTGTCATTGGACAAAAGTAAAATTATAAGTGGTCGCAGCAGCACACCGGACAACAGAATAATATTTGGTTTTATTTTTCTCTTGTGTGGTTTTCCATCGAACGCCAGAACGTCAGAGATGCTGACAACTTACAGGCAATGCACCGTGAGACTCCACGTTATTCGTTGCTGCGGCAATGGCGTCACCAGTACACTCCAGTACACTAGAAAGAACAGGCAACCACATTGTACGAACTTCCCCTACTTTCTTCGAGCCAGTTCTATTGGCTGCGCCTTATGCAGCAGGTAGTTCCTTTTACTCAGTAATTCCTCAGTAATTCCTTTTCAGTTCTTTCAGTTAAGCCTTATGCCCGTTTGGAATACAATGCAGTCTAACTCTACCAATTATAAATTTGACTTGCCCGAGGAGACGCAGTGAAATTTCATGACGTCATCTCGAGGTAACGTGAAAACTTCCATGCGGCGTCGCCACCGGTTGCCAATTTTTGTTTCTTCTCATGAACAACCCAGCCTCCTCATCGTGACTGTCTCGGTATTTAATGAAAGCTGATTTACGAGCGAAGCTAAAGTGTTCTCTCTTATGTGTAGTTGTATCAAACAAACTTAATTAAAAGCGCCAAAATAGCTGTTTTTTTTGTATAATGGCGTTTCTGTGTGACGCATGCTTGCAGCTAGAGATGTTCTGAACTGCAGACCTAAAGCTTCTTCTTTTAAAGAGGGCTTTCAGGTTTGGTCCATATTTGCTCGAAGGCATTGGAGCTTCTTTCACAGTGCATGGTTTTGCAACGTTCAGAATACGGCGTTCTTTATTACGAAAGCCCCAGTAAATGTTCCGACATGATTATTATCCAAGTGACTACGATCGGTAGTAGCACTGCTTGCCGAATATCTTGCGCATACGCGCCTGTGTAAGCGTCATATCTGCACTCGCTCACAACGTCTGCGTATAAACGAACACTCTGGGATTCCTTAAATCCGGAAACTATGCAGTATCTAATTTGATTGGAAGTTCATAAGTAGCCGGGCATCCAAAGTAGCGGATACTTGTACGTTGACATTGTCCACTACGGTGGTGTAGTGGTTATGGTGCTCAGCTGCAACCCAAGAAACGCGAGGTTAGATCCCAGGCCGCGGCGGTCGCATTTTCGATGGAGGCGAAAATGCCAGAAGGCCCATGCACTGTGCGTTGTCAGCGCACGTTAAAGAATCCCAGGTGGTCTAAATTTCCGGAGCCCTCCTACTACGGCTTTTCTGTCCTCCCTATCTCTTTCAGTCCCTTTCCCCTACCTCTACGAACGCTTAGCCGTACTCCCGACATGGGCTGTGGAGTATAGCTTCCTTTCCTTAATCGAACCACAATCAGTCACCATACCGTGGCATTTCCTACAGCGAGAAGTAGTAACTAAAGCTCTGTGCAATAATGGCAGATCTTTACTCATCAGCATAAAGAGAGAGAGAGAAGAGAGAAGAGGAAAAGCAGGGATGTTAACAATATATTAGTCTCCGGTTTGCTATCCTGCACAGAGAAGAGGGGAGACAGGGGCGAGAAAGACGAAAGTGAGAATGGGTACAAAATTCTAGACGCGTACAGAAACTAAAACATGGACACCCACAGACACACGACGTTCCGGTTAGCAAAAAAAAAAAAAAAAAAAAAAAGCTCACCGGTCATTGACAGGACACTTCCACGCATCTGTTATGTAATAGAAAACTCCCTACCAATGCTTTAACATTAGATTACCCTTCGTTTTCGTCTTGGTTGTTATTCCTGTTCCTATAGCCTGCATGTATAGTACGTCTGCTGAGAGCCACGAGAAACTACGTTCGCGGAGTGAAGGCCAGGAATCTCGGCACAGTTTTGTAGAGTCGAGCTTATTGTAACCTTGAACATGTTTCTGGATTCTCATCGTCATCTTCTTCAGTTTGTCTACGCCCACTGCAGTACAAGGGCCTCTGCAATGTTTCTCCAGTTAACCCGATTCTGTGCTGCGGCCACATTGTCCGTGCAAAGTTCTTGATCTCATCGGCCCAGCTAACTTCGTGCTATACCATTTGCCACGCTGGCCTCCTAGGGAGCCAGTATGTTGCACTTAATGACCAACGGCTATCTTGCCTTCTTTCCGTCTGGATAATTATCGCTGAATTATTATGGTCCAACATTTTCCACTGCACATTCACCTCTACCTTCCTGGCAGTGAAAGGCCTGCGCATCGAGACTCTAACTGAAGGCCTCCACTGATGGTACAGGAATGATTGCCGTTTCCGTCTTTGCTTTTCAATGTTACGCGTCAAATATTAACTGGTTTTGAAAGGTTCATCTTTTCCATATCGAGTATCTGTAGTTCTACATAAAGCAAGTAGACCCTGTCGACTCATTGGACCGCGTTCTGAGACGTGTCATATTCTTATTTATTTATTTATTTATTTATTTATTTATTTATTTATTTATTGTAGTCTATTTCATGATACTGTCAATCCCATCAGGGCTTTTTACAAGGGTGGGTTGAGAGATAATGGTAAAGTCATTCATACCAATATACAGAAAGTGTTCATATAATGATCCGTTTAACATGATTGGTGGAAATACTGGTCCCATCTTTACAGCATTCAGGAGAGACAGAAATATGTAACGTGCGACTTGTTGAAATTACCTTGAATATAGAGTCAAATAAAAAAAAAAGAGGGGCGTGCACGTGAGAGGAAAAGTTAAATAAAATTGCCAATAAATTCACGCGACGGTGTTTTCCTACAAACGTTAGAAGAAAAAACAATGACAGAACACAAGAAATCGTCACTTGATTTATGCTGACAGCGCAGCTTGGCCAGCAACTTCAACATATTCATCGACAGTTAGTCGCCCGACTGCCGTCTGGCCTAAAGCATTTCAATAACGGATGGCTTTCGGGAAGAACGAATAGCTAAATGCATTGTTAGCGAAAAAATATTTTGGAGTGTGATGCCTCTGACGGGTTCTCTAGGGGTGTTTAGCGAGATGTAGGTCTCAGAATCCCTTTAGGTTTTAAGCTATATATAATGTCATAAAAAACAAATATAGATGCAGTGTGCGACGGAACCGCGGCCAAATGTGCGCAGCGACCCAACCGGCGCCAGAAATTACGTGGATGACGACAGTGCCTTGTTTTGTACAACGCAAAAGGACGAGCAGACATAGTACGGGCGCTCCACAAATGGGCAGGCGTCGGGAAAGCTTCGCTCGGTGCAGCGTCGTTTACGATCCATTTCTCTGGCAGTAAACCATCCATGATCCGGCGGAAGTTTCGTGGCTAAAAATGGACTCCGCGAGGTGAGAAAGTGCGTAAATGCTGCCTACACACAATCTGCGATGAGAAAGCTGGTTGTAATTGAGGACAATGCTGTATGCTGCTGCAAAAAGTAATTCGGTAAATTGGAAGCCACGATGCGATAGCGTGCAAGTAGATTTATCCATTCGCTTTAAAAGGGCGTCGTGTGCTAGAGTCTGTAAAGCAAGGTCACTCCCCGCGCAGCTTTTACCACTGCGCGACAACGTCGAGCATGTGATTTTCAGTAATAGGGTCGAGTCCAAAACGCTTGCGAGACAGGGTACATTTCTGCAAATAGAAATTATCTTCAATAAAAATGATCTTGGCCACACAGTAACAGGAAACTATACGAGAAATATGTCCATGTAACTGACCCATCACAGCTCGTGTTCTACGAAGGAAAACAATACGATTTCCCGAATCGGAAACTTCATATTTAGAAGTTTGAAGCATTATAGAAGTAACTTTATTTCCCCGAAATTTCGCGGTACACCCTGCAGCTATCTTTCCGGCAATCCGCAGCTCGCTGATTGCGGCAAAGTCGATTTTCTATACTTCGTCTCCCTGTGCTTCGCGTTCCTGCATTGCTCGGCGACAACCTGCGATCTTCCGGCCTATTCGTTTAGTGCAGATGCTACGTGCACCCCCAAAAGCGTCGGTAGTTTACATCCCGAGCGGCCAGAGTAAACATTCAGTGCACTGTCCGCAAGAGGACTTCCTCTAGCAGCTGCCGGATGGCTGAGAAGTCACTTTCAAACTAGAACGTGAGCATGTGCGCGTGTCCACATCTTTACGACTAATTTATAGCGGCGGAATCTAAATTATTCATACCGGCTTCACATAGACTTTACTGACACGACAACGTAGCTGCTAGCTACCAATCAGGAACACGTGTTTTATGTTTGCTCATGAACTAACAATAGCTTCGTCGCTGACAAAAAGGGGGAACGAAATACTTTAATGTCACATTTCTATGTGAAGGATTAGGACACACGCTAAAATATACCTACGAACACAAGAACAATATGTGAATGCGTGATATGAAGCGACGCGGTGCTCTTGCTTCTGATCGCAATTCAAAACAAGTTTTTCATTTTTCAGGCGATAGAGTTATCTTGTAAGCGAAGAGCGTGTGCGTAGCTTCATAAACGTTAATTTATCATATTTCTCGCTATAGCGTTATTTAACTGAATGCGTGAAGCTCCCGGTGCGCTACCCGTGTGAGGCCCATCGCGATGCCAGTAATACATGCCACAGACCTGCAGACGTCGGTAGTTGTTTGTGGTGTGAATATGCATTCCCGGACGGGGCGGAACTCTTCGTTTTCTCTCGTTTCCTAGTTTGTGTACACTATTGCTCTTCCCATGTGCAGGGTATACCAAAACGGACGCGCGTGTAGTTAACATCACCAAAATGTGTAGAAGAGTTAGGTGACCACGTGTTAAAAAACCAACCGATGCCATTGCATGGTTATTTAAGGTGACGCTCTCAATAATGTAGTTCGACCTTGTGCAGCCTTACCGAAGTCTGCTCGACGTACTTATCTGGCGCATTTTGTTGTGTATGAAGAACGTTGCGGCAACTTCACATGTTGTCCTATCTCCAAATCGTGCCGACACCTTGGAGCACCAGATAGTTGGGGGAGCGCACGGACACGCACGACAAATGCAGAGCTAAATTTCAAGACGGCTACCCTTCCGACGACGCCCCCTAGTCCGCAAGCTGGTTGTTTAGGCAACGCCCAGTGTGCACCGTGTCAAATTTCTTGCAGGAGAGGCACACCTCATAAGCCACACGCCTCCCGCACTTCACACACGCATTAGCATCCCGAAGCATAGCGTTGCATGCGTGCCAAGGAACGGCACTCCCATTAACCCTTCTCTCCACCGCAGTACATACCCTTTCGAGCTTATTCTTTGCCGGGAGGACAACGCTGATACCGTATGTGGCACCAAATATCTTTAATGCTGTGCGAAATACCGTGCACATTTACGAGGCGGAGGTGTGTCGCACAGCCTTCGGCAACGTTGCACATAGCGGAAATTTATTATCTCGAGGGTAATCTCAAATAACTATCTCTTTGCATCTGTTAGTTTCTTTACATGTGGTCAACCTCCCCACGCACACCTTTACTTGTTTCTCTCTCTTTCTCTCTCTCAATTTCTGATACAGTTATGTAGCTGCATGTAGTATCAGCACACCAGCATAATCAATCGGTGCTGAGCCATACACGCGTGCCATACGCGAGCAGGTAACATTCGCGAGGTATCTGTAAGTCTAATGTACGGGTGATATGCTAGCCCAGCGTCATCATGTCGGGTAAACGCCGCTACACTCGCCGCGGAAAGATGGTTTAGTAGCGTATTCCACTGTAGCATACCGAAAGAAAGGGACGCATCTAATAAGATACTGGTCGCAGGCGGCTGTCGCCTGTTGGGTCATTGCTCACTATCTCGGCGGCCTCTTGCTTGGTCAGACTTGAACGACTTGCATGGTCAGACGAATTGGTTATCCTCCATCGCCGTAGATTGAAATAGGGCGTCAGTCATATTCTTCAGCCACTGTACTGCATTTCCTTTGCGTTGCTTATGTTGTGTCCTTTGCACAGAACCATCACCATAACTTTCGTCGAAGCGCTGTATGGCATTTCCAAGATTTAGCTTACGGCGCTGGACAATACTGCGCATTTATTATTTTTTTCTTGCGTATGAAAACGTACGTTTCGGTTACATATTTCAGATTATGGCTAATCGAGTCAACTGCCAGGATCAGTTAGCTTTTTAACGTGAGTGGAGCGTGCTTAGCAAAGCATTAAGCATTACTGTGGTTTTTAGTTTGTTCTGTCTGTTCCAATCATCCATACATCGCTTAAATCTTAGTTATATTTCAGTTCATACTCTAGAAAAATAATCAAGGTCTAGCAGTGCAGCAGTAAGCGCGCAGTGTTGGTAGCCATCAAGAGAGCTGAGCCTCCGAGACGAGCGCATCAGTGTGCACGGTGGTGTTATTGTTCGCAGATCCGCGAGGACTGGAAGTACGTGGCCATGGTGATCGACCGGCTGCAGCTGTACATCTTCTTCGCGGTCACCACGGCGGGCACCGTGGGCATCCTACTGGACGCGCCGCACATCTTCCAGTACGTGGACCAGGACAAGGTCATCGAGATCCACCGCGGCAAGCCCACGTGAGCGGGCCCCCAAGCATCTATACGTACAGTCTCTTCTATATACTCGGACCATAGGTCTAGGCGGACACGTGGCATGTCATGCTGCTGCGCGCGACTTTCGGGCCACACCTCAAAGTACTATCTGGAAGTTGCCACTGATTGCTCAAGACTGTGCTGCGCCCCGCCGGGGGGACGAGAGACCGCCGCCGCTGCTGCTGCTGTGCGCCGCCCCCTCGACGATGCAGCCGGCGGCCGCGTGCGCTCAACGCGACACGACTATGTTTGCATTCGACGAGTAAAAATGTTTGTTCTCTCACGCGCCTGCTCTCTGGCCGACGACGGCCCGCCCAACGTCACTACTGCCGCCCGCTGCGTGGGCAGGCAGGCGCTGCTCTGAGGTAAGTACGCCGCCGCGTTGGGACCGCGGTGATGGCCCGCCCACTGCTGTTCGCACAACTCCCGCATGCGCTGTCAACAGTGCCCGGGAATGGTTTATACGCGCTGCTGCAATTTCAGACTGTGTGCTGCGGGTGAATTGAATCGGTGGCGGTTGAAATGGAACGTGATGGAGGGATGTAGTGAACTGGAAGGATTAAAAGTGGAAATTGCTGGTTTCGATGCGGGAGGATTAAATGGACATCCTAAGATTTTTCGTCCAGCGAACTCGGTTAGGCCGACGATGAATTCTTAGGAGAGTCATACTTATACTCGGCATCTTCCAAAAGAGCATTGCATTGTACTCCGATCATTTCTATAGCTACGCAATTAAGTTTTTGCCTACACAGAACGAACATTGAATGAACGTACGTTTTTACGGACGGATACGGTAAGTTGCAATGCAGCCATAGTACACAAGCAAGTTCCAACGGTTTCGATCTCGGACAGAAGGGAAAAAAAAAAAAAAAAAAGCGAGCGTGCAACGTTGAAATTTCGCTTTCCCTCATTTCAATTTGCCTCTCTCTTTGCCTCCTCTCAAAAGAATTCTGCGTTTGCGAAGTGTCTTCTTTATGCTTGTTAGAGTGGTCAACAGAATGACCTACAAGACAGATCTTTGGAGTAAGACAAGTTCGCGTATCCGAGCTGTTAATGTTTTATAGCTCGAAGTGAACGGTTGTGTGCAGCTTTCGTGAAAGTACACTGCCTCTTTAGCTCGCCACCAAGGCTTTTTTTACACCTTTTTTCAACTTTATACAGCACTTTTAACGCGAGCACCTGAAGTTTTGGGGCTCTGTAAACTGACTGAGGGTTCACTCAGTGGCTGAAATTGAACTTTGGCCCAGACCCATTAGGATATATAAGTATTTTCTGCTAGAAGGTTCCGATTCTCCTTGTTCAAGCCTAAAATGCGTGCGAATGACACTCTTGCGTTGAGTGGATAGTATTCACAACATCGCACTTCCGAAACGGGAAAGTCTTGTATGGTTAGATATTCTACCTGACTCCTCCTCCTAGGCAACGTCATTAGTTCAAGGTGTTTTACCGGATGAGAAAGCATCTGTGTAATTGCTGGAATACGTGCTTGTTTTGCTCAAATAAACAAAGGCAGAGCAGGAAGGAACACGGAGGCTGCATTGGTGGCGCTTCCAATTGATTTATTCTTGGTTCTTACCCAGCAATAAGTGTGCATGGACGCATGCGCTGGCTCTTCACAAACTTAGGATAACCAGCGGCCTCCAATTCCGGTCTTAGATTGGATTAGTAAAGCATAATAGATGTATCGCTAATACAGCTTCCTCTTTTCTTTTTTATGTATGAGAAGTGCCGCAAGGTACAATTTAAGAACCTTAAGACAGCAGTGGTTTCTTGCGTTCATAAGGTCTCCTGTAACGTCGGAAAGGTTGCAGACTGGTGTAGAATACCAACGGGTCTTTCTTTTCTTTTCAGACTGGTTCAACTCTGCTTGAGAACCGCTTGTGAAGAGACCAGTCGCCAATCACGCGGAAAGACACCCGGCACTTCTTACCATAGCGTCGGAGCGAAATGTTTTTTGTTCCGGTTTTCGTTTCGTTCCGATGGCAACAGTTCCGTTCCGAAACGAAAAAGAAAAAAAAAAGCGATGATCCGTAACGGTTCGTAATGGTTCTTGTTTGCATACAAAGTTGTGACGCTTATTGGCGATTAAAACGTAGTATTTATTTTTCCTGATAAGTGAACTAAGAATTCTCAGATCACGCTGAGCGCCTTTCGGTTCGGGATTGAGCGTGATCTCAGGGGCAGCACGTCGTTGAGTATAGTTTCCGAACCGTAACGCTGCTCTTTCGAGAAAACGCACTTCAGTGCCGACAGTACCTTCTTCATCCTGACAACCGCAAAAAAGAATACGTCATCTAATGTGTACACTTGTCTCTCTCTTCGATTCTTCAGTTCCCAGACGGTGTGACCCTTTGTCTGGTATAGTTCGAGCAAATTTGCATCTCCGGAGTTAGGACTACCATGGTTCCTGGAACACAGCGGTAATACTAATTTTGCTGTAGGCCTATCGTTATCGCTCTTTGTTTATCGTTGGGCGCGATTTGCTTGGCCGTACCACATTTGGGCTAGCTGCAAACTTCGGTACCAAAGATACGTACGATAGAAAAACAGCACTAAATTCTTCCGAGCATGCGCCTACACTGAACAGCATAGTTGGAAGGACCTCCGCTATGATGCTTAGACTAGTGGCGTGCTGAACCGACTGTTTCTTGTAGTGCATGAGATAAGTGCTAACGCTGCCCATGAGATATGCGATAACGCTAGCGTTGCCTAACTCTAACTGTTTCGGATCGCCCAATTTCCCCGTGAGCCGGAAACCGATAAAAAGCTTCCCGGTTTTTCTGCGGGACTAGAACGTTTTCGTTCCGGTCAAAAACATGATTGTTTTTCTTGTTCTCTTTTTTTTTTCGTTTTCGGTTTTTATTCCGTTCAGACACTCTGCTTGCCGTGGCATGGTTTGTATACTTGTATACTCTCGTGTGGCAAGTCTCACATTGCAAAGAACGACCGGTGCACTAATGAACGAGTCGGATAACATAAGCTAAATCTCATTATTTCCAGTAGGCTCTACTAACCTACGTTAATTAGCAATCCTGCCATAATATCTAATCTAATAGTGTGCGAACTGGGTTTTGCATTACTGCATCGCAATATCATTCCTTCATTTCAAGATGCACAATGTTTCCTTGGTTCTGAAGTACTTGCATTCTTTATTTGTGTTTGGGTTCTGATGCTCATTACTTCCTTCTCAAAAAAAAAAAAAAATCTTGCTCTACCGTATTCGCTGTGCTCACCCACTGTGCATAATGTCCAAGTATGTGCCTTTAGGGCAAATAAATGAAATTTAAAAAAAAATGAGAACAATGACTAGTTCTGTCAGCGCACCGTATCGCCTGTACGTGTCAAACACGTTTCTGGGAGATCAATATTATCGGTAGAAGCAAGAATCAGACTGCATGTTGGTTTTAAGCCCGTTATACCTTCATGGTGCGGGCACCCTCACATTTTTAAATTTTTTTTCCCTTTACCTGTGTGACACACTTAGCACTTAGCATGTCAGTTAATGAAAGTTTATACGACATGAAAAATAAACGCACGAGTTGTATGAGCGATGCCTCTTTTAAGCTATACCGGTCAGAAACGGGATTGTTCGACCGTTAGTCGTACCAAGTTTGTGGAGAGCCAATGCATACGTGTATGTTCATTTGTTCTTGGGTCATCACCCGAAATAAATCACTTATGGGTACCACTAGGGCTGTCTCCTTGTGCCTTCCTTTTGTGCGTGCGCGTGCATGGGTGCATGCGGCTCATTGCGGCAAAAGCATGCCTCAGGATACGCCAACTGCGCCCAACAAGCAGTTCTTGTAATTACGGGAACAAACCTGAAAGGAAATTCTCAATTTTTCTTTATTGTTGTACGACATTTTAGGCATACCCTTCTTGAACTATGATAAAAATAAAATAAATATTGACACAATTTTCAGACTTGTAGAGAAAAAGAAAGAAAGAAAGAAAGAAAGAAAGAAAGAAAGAAAGAAAGAAAGAAAGAAAGAAAGAAAGAAGGAAAGGAAGAAATGGCAGGCAGGAAGGAAGGAAGAAAAGGAAGGGTTCATTGCCCTCTCTAAGCTGCATGCGGTAATTACTTCGACAAACACTCCGATATGATATGTTTACTTAGAAACAAATCTGTGTTTTCGAGTGAAGATGTACTGGTAATATTGAAATTTCGAGCTGAGAGAGGTTATCTCAAAATTACTGGTATACGTTAATGAAATATAGTCGTCACTTATCAGTGCGTGGCATTTTTGAAAGGGGATACTCGATTCACAGCCGCCGTTGTGCAATGTTAGCACAATATTTTCTTCTTTCCTGTGCTTTTTTTAATCATCCGCCGCCGGCTCTTATTGCCGGCGTGGTGCGTTCACGTGCACCACGTATCCGCGAATCACGAGCTCACGTGTATATAAATCATGGCGAACACTCGCCGACGAAAGTGTCTAAGGGTCCCTTACGCGTTAGCCTGAGAAGACGCAAAAGCGAAAGCCTTTGGCCTCGCCTGTTAAAGGCACTTTTTGCAAATGTTTTTCGGACCCCCAATCACGGGTGGTGCACACCCGCATAGCGCGGTGATTGTGAATTAATCAATTAGTACTTAAGCGATAGGTAATTGACGTCGTTATAAATCTGACAATCATTAATTACGTCTTGTGATGCCTACACATGCTGTGGCGCGCATATGCATGCTGCTTGGTAAGGGCCACCTGTGGTTACGCGACATTTTTGTGCCATCTGCGGCGACACCGGTTTTCCGACAAGGTTATTGCCTCCATTCAAGGTCACCGCCACGTGCGACACGTAAGGCTTTTGCCGCCCCGCCACGGCGCTCCAGTGGTTATGGCGCTCAGCTGCTGATCCGAAGGTCGTGGGTCGCGGCGGCTGCATTTCGATGGAGGCCAAATGTTGAGGCCCGTGTGCTGTGCGATGTCAGTGCACGTTAAAGAACCCCGGGTGGTCGAAATTTCCGGAGACCTCCACTATACGGCGTCTCTCATAATCAGAGCTGGTTCTGGGACGTCAAACCCCACAAATAAATCAAATAAAGGCTTTTGCCACAATAATATTCTCACGTCGTTAGTACTGATGTTCTTTTATAGATCTTTCGAATGCAGCTAAAAGATCATGAAATCGCTTCGCGCAGCATGCAAGACACATGCTCTAGGTTTTCAGTAAGCGTATTTATTTAGGGCCTTGCAAAACCATATCAATCGAAAAATTGGTAAGTTGCATGGAACTTTCCCTGCAAGATTTTTTTTGTTAAATTCAAGCGAAGTGTATAAACAGATTGCCGTGACACGAGGGGGTTTAATGTACTTCTTTGTTAGGCCCCGTCGCACCCACCTACAGACCTCCTGTATGGATAAGCCAACGCACATAAGTAAACTACTAGATTATTTAACTAACATACTAGTCTAGTACGTTAATTAAAAGGACACGATATGAAATCTATGTATTCGGTTAGAGCAGTTCGTATGTGATCCGTTAAGTTAAGCATGCTCTATTCTCTTTTTTCGTGAGGCAGTTAGATGGTAGTTATGCACGAGGCAAGTATGTTTATTCCCTAATTGTTGCTGGAAAGGCCAAACTGCCGAAGTCCACAGTTCTGAAAACCGGCTAAAGGACGTTTGATTTTCCCACACGTCTACATCACGAAGTTTTCCTCAGTTGTATCTTGTCTTATCCGTGTCTCGCGCCCCTCTTCCGGAAAGCAGAAGGCTAGTAGATTTGTAGGAGCTGTCTTGCATCTTCCCACCTTAATTCTAACCCCCGTCTCCGCTGACGCTACTTCATTCATTGAGCATTTTGCTCAGAAGTGTATGTCAACACATGAAGCAGCTTTAGCATGAAGAGCAATGTCGACAATGAGTCGTTAAGTAACTCGATTTAGTAATTTTGCTCGTTTACGACTGGCGCATATGGGAGCAATGTGGGTAAGCAAAGCTCTACTAACTTGCACATGATGTGGGCTCTTGTCGATAACGTTATGGTGGAATTCATCGTATTTCCGGTAACATCGCAACTTAACAGAGACAAAAAAAAAAGAGAGAGAGAGAAAGAAATATGACACGGCACAGCGATGTGTCGTGTCATTCTTGCTTCTGCTGTCCGTGTTGCGCTGTTACCCAAAGTACGATTAATCAGAACCAGCCTGCCCAACTTGCTGTGGATGTCTTAGAGACGTCAGGTGTGGAGCGAGAATACGATGACTTTTTTTTTTTTTTTTGCTTGCCGATGTTATTGTAGCACACATGCATACAGGACGGCACAAGAAGAGAAAGGATGGAGTGAGCTGGGTCGCTGTACGTCCTCTGTGTGCCTTCGCGCTGCGAAACTTTCGAATAATCTTGCAAGTAACCCAACACTCAACTTTGGTGAACTGTTGCTGATAGCAGCTTCCCCCATTTTTTGCCCCCTCTTCACACCGTGCCTGATATTTATGGCGCCTTCACATAAGAACGCAAACATGCTATGCTTTCTTACACTATTTTATTCCTCGCTTTTTTTGCCACTTACTGGCCCCACATGAAGACATATTCCTGCTTGACTTCACCGGTTATGCGCTACAGGCAACGCCTGCTGACGATGCTATCACAAGCGGCTGACACGTTATGTAACGTAATCATACCTTTCATGATCTTACCCCGAGGTTCAACCTGAACGATAACGGTTACTCAAAAAACACTAATTTCATTGAGAACCTACGCAAACGCGATCCATAGCGTACTTTCTTTCTTTCTTTCTTTCTTTCTTTCTTTCTTTCTTTCTTTCTTTCTTTCTTTCTTTCTTTCTTTCTTTCTTTCTTTCTTTCTTTCTTTCTTTCTTTCTTTCTTTCTTTCTTTCTTTCTTTCTTTCTTTCTTTTTTAGCAACTTCAGTTTGGGTCGCCAGAGCCTATCCCCTATGGGTGGGCTGGAACTTGTTCCGCTGTCTGTTGTATATACTTGTGCATAAACCAGCCACTGTAGAAACCAGCCAAACACTTGTCGCGACTTGTGCACAAGCACAGGTGCAGAATTTCAGTCCACTGTGTAACAGCGGGTGCCGGATTAGCAGCCAGAAATCCACCGCTCAGTATCACGCTGACTCGAAGCAGCGACATCTGACGATACTCCATGTCAGCTGCTACAGACAGACAGACAGACAGACAGACAGACAGACAGACAGACAGACAGACAGACAGACAGACAATGAACTTTAATTAATCCTGAGCTACAATAACTAAAAAAAAAGAAAAAAAAACGAATCTTAGTGATTCAGCGTGCATTCACAGACATCTTCGTTTGCAAGTGCAGGTTGCCGCATCTAGATATTTTTGGCAGATAATGTAGTTGCTAGCGATATTGGCTTACAGTAATTTGCGAGAACGGCTCCGCAGTGCAAACATCTCCCTGCACGTGGCCATACAGAAGCCACAAAATGATTTATTTCACTTCCGCAAGATGGCATACGCTAGAGCAGCGTAAATGCATATGGCCTACGTTCCGATGCGCTGCGCTCATATTTTTCGCGTAGCGAACAAGAAGCTTCTCCGACTCTCTGTTTCCCCTCTTTCTTAAAATTGTGCCATTACGCAAAACGACTTGCAAAACACCCTGGTTTTTTTGTTTTTTTTTTTTTTAACGGTGACGTACGGCTGGACTCCGAGAACGCCTTTGCTTTTTCCCCTAAGGGCAGACACATTCGTGCACAGCTACAGAGAACACTGTTTGAAACATTATTTTCCTCCTTTCTATTTTTGTTAAACCGTGAACATTTTAGATGCTCACAATATGGCCCCCTCCGCTCCCATGAAGTAGAATGGGGTTGGCGCTGTTTCGGATTCAAGGGATTAGCCGCAAAGACGTCTTGATGCCGATTTTTCCGGAGCACTGCCTCCCGAGTTTAGCGCTATACTGTAGAGGAAAGAGCGGTAGCGTTGTTTTAGCTCCCAAGTGCGCCGTTTCTATAATAAATTGCTCGCGCTGGCCGCTGCTTTGTCTGGATTAGGCGCACAAGACGTCTTGTCCGCGTATCCCAGTGGTGCCTTCAATGTGGTGCTGGACCCCCCCCCTTCGTGTCTCGTCTAAATATTTTTACGTTCTCGGATTCTTGCAGATAATTCCCCTTCGTTTTATCTTCTCTTCTATAACTCGCCGTCTGTCATGCAGTCTTTGCGGTCGGGGAAAAATAAATGCGGCTTCGCAACAGCTGAAAGATAAGATGTGAGCCGCATATTCGTCCGCAAGTATAGTTATCGAAGTTTTTTAACATTTAGGAAGTATTTTTTCTGTTATAGCAGTCAGAAATGGAGCGTTAGAATGCCCAGTAACTAGTTTCTCCAATTTTCTCCTTTGGGAAATTGGAGAAAAAAGAAAGGAAGACACTCGTGAATACTGCGCAGAGTATTTTCGTTTAAAAGAAATACCTCGCACGTCAGCACAGCGCTGTTACACGTGAATTGCACGTGAATTTTATGCATGTGCGATTCGAGAGGACAGGAAATACAGTACGCACAATTCCAGCTGCCCAGGTTGACTCTGGAGCCACGGACGGAAATGCATAACATATTAGTAATGAAAGGAATGCGTGGTTAAGCCTGCGAATCATACGAGGGGAGATTCATATAGTGCCAACTTAACCTTTTTGTCTCTGAACACACACACACACACACACACACACACACACACACACACACACACACACACACACACACACACACACACACACACACACACACACACACACACACACACACACACGTGTTTGTGCACACTGAAGCCTTGATAGTGGCATAGCTTATAGTATCAAATTATGTACTGATTGTGTTGGTCGTCTTGATCGCAACTGCCACTGCAAACTCACGCCTGCTAATTAAGTACACCGTGGCAGGCTTCGCCAAGTTTTATGTGCCCAAATCAGGTTAACTATGATAATGGCGTAATATATATATATATATGCATATGTTGTGAATCACAGGCTAAGTTCGCGTTTCTGACTTTTAGAGCATCCGTTAATGCATTACTTGTTACGGTAAAAGATATTGCTCCCGAATGTGATTATTTTGTCCTAGAAGCGTAACCACTGTGGCGACCGCGTAGCCACTCGTCATCGAGAATCGCCAGAAACCTTGCTTTCACGCAAGCGATAAATCTTTCGAGGTCCTGAAATCCCCCACATTTGGCACTTGGATTCGCAGGAAGACGTGGAATAGGAAATCTGTAGGCTACACGGTGAATCGATAATTGTCACTGTGGGATTTTCGAAGCTCCTGGACGGGTTGGCCACTCTGCAAGTGATTGTGTTTGCAGTGATAAAGCACCTGCCCAGGCTTCTCCGATTACTATTTCTAGCTCAGAAGGACCACAGAACACATAATGCCTCTTCAATGTTCCACGAACTTACATATGTAAACAAAAACAAAAAAAAGAAGAAAAGAGAAAAAGACGAGAATGTTAGAGCTACGAACATTGCTGTAAATAAATCTGCCGTGCCCCGCTACGGCGGTGTAGTACAATTAAAAAAATATATACAGCCAAGGCGGTACAGGGGCTATGGCACTTGGCTGTTGATCCTAAGGTCGCGGGATTGATTGATTGATTTGTGGGGCTTAACGTCCCAAAACCCGCTGCTGATTATGAGAGACGCCGTAGTGGAGGGCACCGGAAATTTCGACCACCTGGGGTTTCTTTAACGTGCGCTGACATCGCACAGCACACGGGCCTCAACATTTCGCCTCCATCGAAATGCAGCCGCCGCAGCCGGGATTCGATCCCGCGACCCTCGGATCAGCAGCCGAGTACCATAGCCACTAGACCACCATGGCGGGGCAAGGTCGCGGGATCGAATCCAGGCCGCGGCGGCTGCATTTCGATGGATGCGAAATGCTAAGTCCCATGTGCTGTGAAATGTCAGTGCACGTTAAAAGAACCCCAGGTGGTAGAAATTTCCCGAGTGCTCCACCACGGCGTCTCTCATAATCGTAGCATGGTTTTGGGACGTTAAACTTCAGAAATCATCAATAAATCTGCCCGACATCAACGCGCGCCTTCAAGTTCTCCGAACGGAGTCTGAGCTGTGAAGCCTGAACACCACAAACTCCGAAGTCTGAATAATTACGAAATTTTGCAGGCAGTGAGCAAATGAACCGCTTTTATTTTTATTTGTTACACGTGCAGAATTGTTCGCGGGACAGACGCAGCAGCTCGAAGAAGATTGAGGAGTCATTCTTCAACTGACAGCTGTGTTGTACTTAGCTTACAACATGCTTGGTAACGTGCGGTGCAGTACTAGCAGGGGAACACTTGCGTAAATAGACGCTACCCTGGATAAAGATCACGAAACGTTCTTCGTTACTTACAATATAAAGCAGCACACATTGACTGTTAAGATTAATGATTGATTTCTGTGGGTTTATGTCCCAGAACCGCAATATGATCGTTAAAATCAAACATATTACACTGTATGGAGATCCTGGGTGCGCTACTGGTAGAGCATTCCTCTACTTATTCCGCGCCTTCCTGAATAAAAATACGGTCTCTAAAAATCTTGCCCAAAATGCCAAAAAAGGTAAGACTATAGTCTTGGGTTTTTTGTGAAATTTGGACTCGATCAGAAGTCGCACAAAATGCGTTTTCCCGCATCGTAGAGCATCCCTCTACGTATTGCGCGATTTCCTGAATAAAAATACGGTCTCTCAAAATTTTGCCCAAATATGCCAAAAAAGGTAAGACTATAGTCCTGGGTTTTTTGTGAAATTTTGACTCCATCAGAAGTCGCACAAACTGCGTTTTACCGCATCGTAGATCATTCCTCTAGTTATTGCGCGCCTTCCTGAATAAAAATACGGTCTCTCAAAATCTTTCCCAAAATGCCAAATAAGGTGAGACTATAGTCTTCGGTTTCTTGTGAAATTATGACTCGATCAGAAGTCGCACAAAATGCGTTTTCCCGCATCGTAGAGCATTGCTCTACTTATTGCGCGCCTTCCTGAATAAAAATACGGTCTCTCAAAATCTTTCCCAAAATGCCAAAAAAGGTAAGACTATAGTCTTGGTTTTACCAACTCTTAAAGGAACGCTAGCGTTCCTTCGTTCCTCCAAAAAGGAACTAGTTCCAGGAACGCCGTTCCTTGGAACGACGTTCCGTACAACACTG